>PVKE010033598.1:0-17842 GCA_004027555.1 Craseonycteris thonglongyai
CAAATAAATTTTTAAAATTAAAAAAATAGTGGAAAGCCGGGATGGCTCAGTGGGTTAAACGCTCACTTTGCAGCCCTAGGGACCGAGGATCAAATCCCAGCCCTGGCCCATGAGGACCCATATGCTGAACTGGGGAGTGCCCCCAGTTCAATTCTCACGGGGGTGAGACCCCGGCCCAGTTCCTGCCCTGTGCAGCCCCACCCCCACCTGTGGAATGAAACTATGTGGAAAAACCAATGATGTGCAACTATGGAAACTGGGCCCTCCCCCTTCTCTCTGTCTCTGTATCTCTCTCTTTCTGTCAAAAACAATAAAAATAATCCTTTAAAAAAATAAGAGCACATAGGAAAGTATCAAGCAAACCATCTTTAATTCAATCACCCCCGTAGAGAAGAAAGCAATTGAGTGCAATCACTGTGCTCCTGAGCAGGAAAGGATAGGATAAAGGTAATGATATCCAGTGATGCCTTGGAATTCAAATTTAATCTGTCCCAGAACCTGTTCATGTTCCAAAATGTTCGAGTTTCAAGGTGAGTGGGTGTTCGGATAAAGCTACCAGCCATACAAAGTGTTGGCGTTTGGATTCCAAAGTAGTGTTTAGATTCCGAGGCAAAATCTGCTTGATATATTCATTCAGATTCCAAGTTGTTTCAGTTTGGGGGCATTCAGATTCCAAGGTATCACTGTATTTGTCGTCTTCAGTTCATGGACTCTGGGTAATGCTTAGGTCTCTTCCAGAACTTTTCATTCTTTTTTTTTTAATTAAGGACCAACAAATAATGGAACTTCCAAGAAGAATGTACTCAACTAAGCAAATATTTACTGAGTAGCTACAAGCAGCATGTATTACTACTGAGTGCTGGGACTAGGGGGATGACCCCAATAGGCTAGTGGGAGAGGGAGACTGTGTATGTGACTTCAATATAGTGAGAAGTACTGTGATGGGGGAGGCCCAGGAGCCATGCACACAACTTGATGGCAGATGTCAAGGACGTCTCCAAGGAGTGACGCCTCTGCTGAGTCTTGAAGGATGGACAGGAATCAGCTGTGTAAGGGGAGGTGAAGGTGTACGGCTCAAACAATGACCTGAGCAATCCTGGTTGGTTCCTCTGAATTGTTCCTGGGGCAGCAACATGAAAACCATTCCAAATCGTTGGCTTGGGATGGTTTATTTTGGATGTGCTCATCACTGAGTATATATTTTTCCAGGATTTGTGAGGAGATGGATTTTCCTGCGTGCTGTACTTCAGTGTGTCTCCTAGTGGTGTTTATTTACTGTGCTTTATTCCATAACCTAGCAGGGCGTCACAGCTGGAGGCGGCTGGTGGTAAATAAATAGCTCCTATTACTCAATGCCATCACCATCCTCATTCCTGCTTCCAAAACATGGTCTCTGCCTGTGGGTCCTCTGCCCTCAAATCCATTGCAAAGTGTCAAAGCCCCGTGGAGTTGCAAGAGAGTTTCCTTTTAAAAATGTAATTGAAAGATAGAGCAAGGACAATTTAGGGCAGCAAAAATTCAGACTCTTAAAGAATTAGACTCTCCTAGGAAAACCTGAGACATCTTACAGGCTCCTTGAAAAAAACAGATACCAACAAATAAACATAAACAAAACAAACTTCTCATATTGTGGCCTGCTGTCCAAGTGAGTTGGGGGTGATTTGGATACATGTGGTTTGCTTTCACATATTTATCTCATTCGGTGATGCGGTGTTAGGTTTGTCAGACCAATAATGAATGAATGCAGAGCTATTGGGAAGAATGAAGGAAGAGAACTAGGAGCATCTACCTTTTGAATGTCAGAGTCCTGTGGTAGTAGGAATTCTGATACAGATTTACACTTTAACATGACTTTCCTCTTTCAAAAACTACATGCCTGAAAGAAGGAAGGGACTATTCACCACACAGGCCCAGCCCAGCCACTCTCACCCCAGTTTCTTAACACAGCAAAACCACAGGCTTTGGTTATATCCAAGTACAACCTAAAATCCACTCTGTGTGGAGTAGGGGGTCCAGTGGCATGAGGAAAGGGGAGAGGAGAACTCAGACATTATTACAGGAAAAAAAGAAAGGTCTTGTATTCCTGAGTTTGCAAGAAGCCTCTAAAAAAGGGGCTAAAAAAATACATTTGAACGTGGACACAGTATTTATCCATTGAGATATTTAAGACTTATAAAGGGTCAAATTATTTGTCCAAGGCAGGAAAACACTGAATATCTATAATTTTCTTTTTTTGCTCCATTTAATATGAGCATTAGTGCATGATAAAGTGGACTAAAGCGTTCTTACAGCTTTGCTTTGATAATATCCCCAGTAACAATCTTTTACTAGGCAGGCATTTTTCTTGAGGTTAAGCTTGATAAATCTGGGTGAATAGCTCTTGGCAAGAACAGATTAGGAGAAGGCAGAAATACTGCCATAAAAACCATTTCTTTTAGACTCTGATATACACAAATAGCCAGCTACCAGCTCCATTGGTGTTTGAGGAATCAGAATGAATCCAGGAGATAAAGACAGAAAACTTGTTTTAGAAATAAATGCACTCAATCTCCAACAAATTTGAATATGATTACCCTTCTGAACCTTTCACTTGATAAACTTAATTAAAATCGAATGAGTTCTCTAAGAGGTAAGGAGAATAGTGCAGACAGCAAGTGAAGGAAAACCATAGGGCAGGAAAACCATATGTTCTGCCTGTTGGGAGAGATTCATTCTTCTCTTCTTTCTGTAATTATACCAGTTGTCTTTGTTTGTTTGTTTGTTTTTGTTTGTTTGAACTGCACAGAGTTGTTGGCATCTACAAAGTCTCACTGTTACTGAATACTGAATTTATTTAAAGTTGCTCTAAAAACTGAGACCAGAAAGATTTGCCACAGAAATTTAGATGTATTTTTGAAAGCTTCCAAAATGCAAATGGTTTGTGTGTAGTGAACATAAAAGAAATTGACACCCCCATCTTCTCTAAAAACATTCCATTACTGGCGTCCTCTGAGCAATTTTAAAATAAATTTATAAGAAAGGCTATGAAGCTTGAGATCAAGCCCTGTGTACAGAAAGATGCTCTTTATAATATTAGGGAAGTTTTTGTTTTGTATCTCTACATGCCATCATTGAATGCATTAATTATAAGCCATAATGAAGAGAAACAAAGATTAAACAAACAACCAAGTAGTCACATTATGAGCATCTGGAGTTTTCTCTTTTTTTCTTTCTTCCTTTTTTTTTGAATGGTTTTTGGTGTCAACAATTCCCATTTAACTTATGGAAAATGGTAATTTCAGGGCCCTAAGCACAAGTAAGTGTGTGAAAGCAAATAATATAATTTTTCTGTGACTACCTTTTTTCCTGAATTTACCAGCTTGTTGTAGTGTCAAGCTATAGAAGTGCTTACTCACATATAATCTTTATCATTAGGCATTTTCCAATCTATTGCCTTATATGTAGGTGACACAAAATAGCGTTTATAAATGCTAGTGCTCTTCCCTGCCCCATGTTCTTTTTCCTTTTCTGGCTGTGGAGATAGAGTAGATGAGGAATATGTAATGATAAACAGAGGGTGAGATTAATGTATGACTTTAGGTATGTTTTTTTTATTCAGGCCAAAAGGATATCTGCTTTGCAACTGTAATGGCTTTGAGGTCTTAGAACATCATATGACTCATAGTCATAAAAGCTCATTCTGGCTTTTCTTTCCTTTCAGACTCGAATAGCATGACAAGAATCCTCATAAATTCATCTAGCAAGAGAGTTGTACGTGGCCCTCTGCAGACTCCTTTGCTCCCATGTTCCTCTTCTCACTACAGCTGAGGGGCTTTGCTACCACCTTACAAGTGCAACCTTGCCTTTTACATTCGAAAAAGGTCGGCCACTCCGACCCTATTTCCTTGTTCAGTAAGTGGGGATAATCATTCCTACCGGAGGGGAGAAGAGGACTAGACACGATTCAATCAGATAATAAAGTAGTATATCTAGTTCCTGATATTGAGCAAGTTTTTATCACAGTAATTTTTGCCTTCTCTACCTCCCTTACTCTGAAGTTTGATACTCAACGCTGTCCACTTCCGGGGTGAAATGCTCTAGTTAAGTGTAGTACATAGTAATTTCAGCTTTAGGTTAGCCTAGCTGATAAATTCTACAATGGCTATATATTTTATTTTTAAAGGCTTGGTCATTTGGGGGATGCTGGGATAGCTCAGAGGTTGAGTGCTCACCTTGCAACCAGGAAGTTTGGGGTTCAATTCCCGGCCCTGGCCCTTGCAACCCCATATGCTGAACTGTGGCAAAACTGGCAACCTCTGGGATGGCAGCAAAGGTTCTCACCTCCCATGCTGGAGGCTCCTGGTTTGGTTCCCACCGTACAAGGCCCCACAGCCACCTGTGTAGAATGAAACCATGTCAGAACTAATGACGTGCAGCTATGGAGACTGCTCTGACCCTCCAATCTTCTCTCTTTTCTTCTCTTTCTCTCTCTCTCTCTCTCTCTCTCTCACCTTCTCTCAAACAATAAAATTAAAATATAATAAAAAGACTTAGTCTTTTTATCTTATTCTTAAGAAATAACCCTCAATTTATACTCAAACAAGAACCTTTGGGTCCTTCTCTTTATCCTGTCTTGACCTCATTGATCCCTTCCTCCCAGGTGTTCAGAATGTGCCCCAAGGATTCTTTGTCTTGCCCAGCTGTAGCTTCCTGCCAGACAGCAAAATGGCAGTCTAGCCTCACTCACCAGTGGCCATTAGTAAAGTCTTCGGTAATGCAGTTGACAGTTGAACTCCCCCTGAGATCTAAATAAGCTTGGTTCTAATCCTTACTTCCTTGCTTTTCTCAAATTGCCCGTGGTTTTCAGGAGGCTATGAAGCTCTTAGGTACATTTGACTCCACTTTCTCTCTTATGGATCACCTACCTCACTATTTTCACCTGCTTTCTTTGCTCTGTGTCCTGCTGCTCCTCTGTCTTGATTTCTTTATAAAATAAACTCAAACAATTTGTATTTGTGCTACAGTTATTGAAGCTTGACAGAGGGGGTCCAAAAAGTAATTTACCTTCTAGCAATGCAAACAATTTAAAACTTAGCATGAGACTTTTTGGCAGATTAGATTGTGATATAGCAACTATCTACTCCCTACCACCACCCCCTTCTTCATCAGAGGAGTTTACTCCCCAATTGTTTGATAGTTGGCTTGATCACATGACTGGCTTCAGCCAACGGAATGTTAGCAGAGGTAACACACAGAAAGGCTTGACATGTGCTTGTGAGAAAAGATCTGGCTCTTGTAATTCTGCTATTGCCCAGAGACAAATGTGTACCAGGTATCCTGCTGGTCTCAGAAGATGAAGAGCAATGTGTCATACACCTAGAAAAAATACATGGCCGGAAGCCACACCTAGCCTAGACTTTCAGCTAATGCACAGAGATGTGAACATAAAATAATGCTTATCATTGTTTCAAGTATTTGGTTCATTTGTTATGCAGCAATATCTGACTGATACAAGGCCTCACAGTTTTTAATTGTCTTTTGGCATATTTGGCACTGGGGATTTTCCACTGTTTTTTCTATATAGTAGCCTAATCTCATGCCCTTTCACTAACTGGTCACTGGTTCCACTCCTTCAAACTTCTCTTAATTTTGGATGCAGTGTCCATTATTTTTCTCTGTTGATGCCTTAGTTCCTGCCTATACATCCCTCAGAATGGTAAGCTGCTTTAAAGAATTTTAATAAACAAAGAGAGATTCTCCCTAGGAGGAATTCTTGCTCTACCTATTAAAACAGTAACATCTTTTCTGTCATCTATCATCTGCTCCCACCTTCACTCCCCATCTCAGATCTCAGACTCACACTTGGCTGGTCCGTGGAGAATTTCAGCAATGATGTCTGGTGGTAAGCTAAGCTTGGGTGGGCTAGGTTTGCATAGGCCACATTTTTGCTCGGTATTCGTGCTGGCCTAAATTAATCTGATCCACACTAAATAAGACATGTATGTGACAAAGTGTTGTGAAACTGCTTACTTTGCCCCTAACTTTGGCCTTGTTCCCACACCCATTTCAACATCTCTGTAGCTAGATCATCTAACCTGTGTCCTGCTCTTTCATTCTCTGCCACTTGTTTCAAACTTGGAATTACATTTACCTGTTTCTCATGCCAGGTTTCTTCCAGGTAACTGCCACTCCCTCTTGCCCTCAAGTTCAATTACAAAAAGACCCCATGTACCAGAAGAGTGTCTCAGCCTCCCCGATTAGAGGGTTCTGGAATATGGATAGCCAGGTTTTCTCCATCCATTCAGGGCCTAACAGGGGGTGGGGGAAATGCCACCTTCAATTCCTGCCAAACTTGCCACTGATGTTCCTCCTTCTTTCTTTCTTTCTTTCTTTTTCTTTCTTTCCTTTCTTTCTTTCTTCTTTCTTTCTTTCTTTCTCTCTCTCTCTCTCTCCACCCTCCTCTTTCTCTCTCTCTTTTAGATTTATTTTATTGTTTTTGACAGAGAGACAGAAACAGACAGAGAGAAGGGGGAGGGCCCAGAGCAGCCTCCATAGTTGTATGTCCTCAGTTTTTGACATAGTTTCATTCCACAGGTGAATGGGGGACCGCAAAGAGCAGGAAGCAGGCCAGGGGTCTCCCGCATGGGAGGCATACCCCTGGGAACTGGGGGTCGAACTGGGGGCCTCCCACAGGGAAGCTCGCCCTGATGAAAACCGAACTAGGGCCACACCCCAGTTTAGCATATGGGTCCACACAGTCCAAGGCCAGGATTTGATCCTCGGACCTTAGGGCTACAAGGCTAGAGTTTAACCCACTGAACCATCCCGGTTTCCCTTGTTCCTATTTCATGGCAGTACTGTATCAAGAATAACTTCTTGCTTTTCCATTCTGTGTTTTGGTCAACTTTTCTGGCTAATTCTGTTCCTCTTGGAACTGCTGCCTTCTCAGACTTGGGCTCCTGAGATTGACCTTCACCCCATTTCTCTTGATTCTCAGTGTTCCCCAGAACTGGGCTTCATCTACCAGCCTGCATGGTCTTATAATTTGAACATTAGCCCTTTCAACAGAATTGCCACTTTTATTTGCCCAGTGCTCCTGCTGCAGCTTGTCATTTCTTACATTCAATGTCTCTCTACTGTTAGTATGTCAGGGGGTAGGACTGAAAGATCAGGTATGACCTGGTCTTCCTTTAGCAGCTTTGGTTGACACTCAGTACCCAAGTGCCTCCTGGATCAGGGTCAGGGTCATTAGAAGCCCAAAGCACTGAAAGGATTATGATATCTCCTCCTCATATGTAATTCAAAATAAAATTAAGTCATAAAACATAAAACTGATAGACTAGCTGAAGTTAGACTAGCTTTATTTTTGGATTAAAACATCCTAGATAATTTTACTAGAGATAAACTTTTCTTACATTTTTTAATTTAAAATTATTCATTCATTCACTCAGTCACACATTCATTATTTATTAGGTAGGTATTCCTCTTTGAGGCAAGGGTTCATCTGACTGCTATTAGAAACTACAGCACTATTAAGACTGTCTTAGTCTTGCTCATACTACTCCTTCCTCTTGCCTGTGCTATCTTTTGTACACCTGCCTGCTACAGATTGCATCTTAGCACGTCCTCTAGAGATCCATGTTCTGCTCTGCAACTTAGAAAAGATTTCCTCTCCTGCTTCCTCTCTCGGGGATGAAGTGGGTGGAAGAATTAACGTGGTTACTACTATCAGTGGCTGATGAACTTGTACTTTTTTGAATCTGATGATCTCAGTTTTCTTTTGCCTTCCATCTATAACCAAATTCACCTGTCACTTATAATCTGCAAAGTCTCTGGTGTTTGTGGGGGAGGGGAGGTCCATAAGAGGTCTTCCTGGCATCCGTGGGCAGCCAAGGATCATCATGAGGCAAACTGGAGTGGTGGGGCATGGAGGAGAAGGTGCTGCAATGGGACCTGTGCCTGCCAGAGAAAACAGCAGTGAAAACTCCCTCCCACTGTGCATAGGTCTCTGCAGTTTATACGGCTTTCATCTCATCAGCTAACTCCATCCTCACCACAGCCAGCTTTCCACTGTCCTAATCCTGTCCCCACTTTACAGAGGAGGAATCGAGCTCAGAGAGTTTACGTGTCTCCCAAAGTTACCCAACTGGTAGAGAAAATGGTCCACGCGATGGTTTTGTTGAAAGTTGGTTCATATTTGCGATTTACTTTCAGTTCATGAAACTGAAACAAAGGACTGTTTTCTCCTTGAATTTATTTACCTTAAGTTATTTGCACATATTTTATTTATACTCTCTTATTCCAGAGAAGATTTAAGCAAACACACACATATACTCACACATACCCCAACTGAATATGTGGGAACTGCATTTTTTAAAAGAATTTTGAACCCCTTGTTTTGTTTTTTTGGTCAACGAACAAGAGCACTAGTATTTCCATCGCTAAGCTTTTGCGCTGGTTTGCTTTTGCTGGGGGATGAGTAATGTCTAGCGAGGCCTCCTCTGTTGAAACCCAAATACACTCACGTTGTGCACTTCGACCCAGCAAGAGGAAGCCGAGACCCAGGAAGCCTGCCAGATGTTTAAACTGCCTTTGCATGGAAGGCTTCGCTTTTTATTTTTGTTTGCTTATGTGTTGAGCTGTGGAAGGGAAGTTTGAACAAGACCCATTCCAGGGCCATGAAGGGCAAAATGTTAAGAGGTTCTGATGAAATACATGGCTGATCTGTACGGGGTGATAGTGTTGTTATTTGAGAGTGAAGGAAAGCCGAGGTCCTTGGAGGACAGAGGGGACAGGATCTGGGTTCTAGCTCTGTCCCTTGGATAGCTGTGTAATTGTTGAGCAAATCACAGTCCTTAGGGGATATGGTTTTGCAGCTAAGCCTTGGATTTAGCTCTAGGCTTGTATCATAACTCCACTTCAGGCAAGTCACATCTGTGCCTCAGCTTCCTTACCTAGAAATTAGGCTCTTGTTAGAAATTAGTGATATAACCTCCTTAAGACCTTCAGCACAGTGCCTGGCACATTTCTGAAACACAGTCCCTTCCCCCACAGGTGAACTACAAGACCCTTTAGGGCTTGCATGCTGTTGAGCTCCACAGTGGAACCAGGATGGCTCTGGGCTGCCTGCTTTCACTGCCAGCTGCCCCTTCATTGGCCTTTGCATGCTTCTTCAGGCTTTGCTTGTTGCTATGACAACTCAAGCAACTTGAGGGAATCTATGTATCTTGGACCAGGAGTTGTGGCCTATATGACCAAAGAAGAATTTCCACTGAGTCACAAAGTTAGCCCCTGGCATTTGGGCACTAGGGGTCACAAGAGGCCGGGGTGTCTGTCTGGGAGGCTCTGTCTGACTTCTCTTCGTGCTTTGCTCACGCTGAGCCGTCACTGGAAACACCCTCTCCCCTCGCTCCTCCTGAGAGACTGTGGAGCAGAAGAGAGAGAGCTGCCTCACAGCCACACACACTTGGGTTCAATCCTCTTTCTGCTACTGTCCCACCATGTGACCCTAGGTGTGTATGTAAATATTTGGACTTCTCTGAGGTAGTTTGAATGATGGATAGAGAGAGCATGGATGATGGAATCACAGTGTCTGGCTGTAAATCCCAACTCTACTGCTTATTCACTCTACCTTGAACATGTTACTAATCTTGCTCTGTCTCAGTTTTTCATACTGACAATCCAAATAATAATAGCATCTCTCCCATTGTTGTTATAAGGATTAAATAATTGATAAATAAATATATACATGTATACATTAAGTAGGTGATAAGCATAAATATATGTGCATATATACATGTATATAGAATTATATAAATACATACATCACATGCACATATATATTTACAATTATCACTTATTTAATATATGTATACATTTATATTATATAAATATGTGCACATGTAGCACTAGAACAGTGTTGAGTTAATGCTAAGTAAGAGTCTGCTATCATTCATTATATAATTATTAATTTTCTACCGGTAAAATGTGTGATGATGATCTTATTTCATAAAGTTTTTAAATTTTATTTATTTTATTAAAGACTTATTTTATTGTTTTTGACAGTGAGAGACAGAGACAAAGAGACAGGGAGAAGGGGGAGGGCCCAGAGCAGTCTCCATAGTTGTACATCATTAATTTTCAACATAGGTGGACATGGAGCTGCACAGGGAGGGAACCAGGCCTCCTCAACTCCCCTCCCCCACCACCCAACACACACACACACACACACACGCATACGCACACGCACACACACACATGGGAAGCACACCACAGTTCAGTACATGGGTCCGCATGGGCCAGGAGCTGGGACCAGTACTCAATTTTTGGACTTCTGCAAAGCAAGTGCTTAACCCACTGAGCCATCCTGGCTCCCCACATAAAGTCGTTTTAAGGTAGTTGCTTTTTTTTCTTTATTCATGCTCTCAGCCCAGCTCAGACTACTAGCTTTTCCTCTTTCTCTTTCTCTCCCTCCTTCCATCTCTCCTTCCGTTCCCTCTTACCTTTCAACTATAGGGTTTTCTCTTTTTGTTTGGTTTGTTTTGTTTCCCAAAAAGCTACTGTCTCCAGCTGTAAATATAAATTAGAAAACAGTACAAGATAATAGAGTGTGGAAGATAACAGTTTAGAGTAGTGTACAAAATATTTTAACTGGTTGAAAGCAAAACTTAAGAGCTGCTTTCACTAACATGTACTCTTTTCAAGTGCAAGACAAAAATTAACAGATTTAAAATTATGTACGAGTATACAATCCTTTAGGAAATTATTGTATATGCAGAGGTGTGGAAAAAACACATAGGCAATACTTTTGCATATAACAATATTTGTTGATGGAAAATTTGTTAGACAAGCTGGTTTTATTTGTTGTAAACCATGACTTCATAATTGCATTGCATCATGGCGTTTTAATTGATCTACAGTTATTTTCTGATTCTTCTAGTTCACATTGCTTATTTCTCTTTCCATCTTGGTATTCCCAGCATGTGATACATACTAAAAGTTAAATAAATGTTGGTTAAAAGGATAATTAGAATCATAGTGTAGTGCTTTCTTTGTTTGTTTGTTATTTAATTGTTAAATTTACTGTGGTAACATTGATTGGTATAGGTTACATAGGTTCCACGTGTACAATTCTACATTACATTGTCTATGTACTACGTTTTGTGGAGGGGGCATCAAGTATATGGTGATAGAAAGTGAACTGACTCTGGGTGGTGTCATACTTCCTTTTAAAATTCAAGGCTCAGATCAAATCTACCTTTGCCTTACTAGACGCCATCCTACATTTTCCCAGGGCAATTGTTTATAAGACGCTCAATCTACAGTACTTTGTTATAGCAGCTGAAACTAAGACACAAGCATTCTTTACACTATTCTTACAATGTTTCTGTCAATCTAAAATTATGGTAAAATAAAAAGTCAAAAGAAAAAGAAATAACAGTGCTGCATAATTATATCCAGGTAAAGTTTGCTCTTGATTGAAACCAAGACTGATCACTGTTCAGGAAAATCCATTATCCCATTTAATTAATTAATTAATTATAAAGATTTATTTTATTGTTTGAGAGAATGGGGGAGAGAGAGACAGAGGAGTGGGGAGGGCCCAGAGCAGTCTCCATAGTTGTACATCATTAGTTGTGACATGGTTTCATTCCACACAGGTGGATGTGGGGCCACATGGGATAGGAACTGAACCAGGGGCCTCCTGCATGGGAGTCAAGAACCTTCATCGCTGGGACTTGGCACTTACCAGTTATACTACAGTTCAGCAATATGGGTTTGCATGGGCCAGTGCCAGGAATCAAACCCCAGACCGCATGACTGCAAGGCAAGCACTCAACCACTGAGCTATCTGGGCAACCCCCCATTCTCCCCTTAAGCATCTAGCTAGATGAGATTTCCCAGTCTCCCTTATGTGAGGTGTGACCATGTGACTACGTTCTCTCCAAGGGAGTATGAGCATAAGTGATGGCTCCACCTCCAGACCTGGCCCACATCAACCACCCCATATGCTTCTGTTTGCTGATTCTCTCTTCAAGTCCACTGAGATGTTGCAACCTAGGAAAACCTTGAGAGCCACAAAGCAATATGTCAAGCCTCCATCAATCAGTATGAAGGCCAGTGACCCTACCAGCAAGTACCCAGGACTGTTAGGCAGAGAAAAAATACATTTCAATTGCACTGTCACTAAAATTTTGTCTATTTTTTGCCAGAGCCTAGTCTAACACAATGTTGGGCATGTAAACACATTGAATTCAGAGAAACACTATCACTAGTTCAGCGAGGCTACCACAGTGAAGGGGACTGGAAACTAGCATTTTGGGGGGCTCACTAGGTACCAGAACCAGGACTTGAGAAATCTCAGGTGCATTGTTTAAGTCCTACCATATCATTTGTCTTGGAAGCCCACACTGCTGGGTATTATGATCCCCGTTTGACAGGTGAGGAATCTGAAATAAAGAAAGGTTATGTGAATTGCATAGCAAGTACATGAGAGAGCTGAGACTCAAAAGCAAACCTAATGAAGTCTTAAGTTCTTCTGCCTATCCCACATAGTCATGGGAGATGTCTAATTGTTCTATTCCATAGAAGTTTAATGGGCCAAAGAAAGCTCCATGTACTCATAACCTAATATATGTCAATCTGGTTTTCAGATACTTGAACATGTTTCCTTTTAAAAAAAAAAAGGTGGGGGTGGGGGAAGCTGGGATGGCTCAGTGGGTTAAGCGCTCACTTTGCAGCCCCGAAGACCGAGGATCGAATCCCGGCCCCGGCCAGTGTGGACCCATATGCTGAACTGGGAGCTCCCCCAGTTCAGTTCTCACCAGGGTGAAGAACCCAGCCCAGTTCCTGCCCTGTGCAGCCCATGCCCACCTGTGGAATAAAACTATGTGGAAAAACCAATGATGTGCAACTATGGAGACTGCTCTGGGCCCTCCCCTTTCTGTCTGTCTCTGTCTCTGTATCTCTCTCTCTGTCGAAAACAATAAAAATAAATCTTTAAAAAAAAAAACCATACATTTGAGACTGTTGCATGAGAAGTCTCTACTCCTGCAGACTGAAGAATCATCCATCTCACAAGGCTAAATACTAACACAAGTGACTGTCAAAAGCCTGTCGTGTGGCCTGGTGCCAAGTCGGAGCAGCTGACCACAGCTTTCTTGGCTTTTTTTAGGGTTCATGGCCTTCTTGGCCTCTGTCATACCTCTTAAAGTGGCTGCCTTGTCTACATTCCTTAGTCTTTTCATATAAACAGGACAGCCCAACCCACTTCTGCAACTTTCGAGAGAGCTTTCTAACCAGAGAGATGCCTGCAAACCTCCTCCCTCCTGCTTGCTTTAATGGAGTGCTGGGGTTTGGAAGCTGGTCTTCCTCCTGGTGGGTCATCTTGGGCACATCCCAGGTGTTAGTTTCCCCCTCTGCAAAAGAAGCAGCTGGTCTCCAACTAGGTTCTTAAAACTTTCCATCACCAAAAACACTCATTAGTGTAATCATTGATCTCAAGCACCCCTGAGTCTTGTGAAACTTAAGGCCTGTTTTATGTTCAATATCTCATACAATGCCTGACACAAAGCTTGTGTTTACTAGGTATATGATGACGGGATTAAAATTTACAAAACTTCATAGGCTTGGTGGCCATTAGTGCTCTTCACCAAATAGTTCAAATGCTCTCTCTTCCAGGCACGTGGGTGGATGGCACAGCCATGTCCCCATATGGCTGTGCTGGGCCACTGGACTTGACCTGGCAAGATCATGTGTTCTCACCTCCATCCACAGGAAGAAGGCAGCACTCTAGATAAAGGCTGCTTGGTCAGCCTGTGTCCTGCCATGAGGTCAATGGGACAACACAGAGCAGAGCCCTCGGCTGACCCCATGGATGTGCAGCCTAAACTGAAGTTGTGCCCTTTGGCTATTTGAAAGCAGTGATGTTTTGCAGCTCTTTGTTATCCCAACATATTCTAGCCTGTCTTGACTGACTCAATAAACTAAATCTTCATCAACTGGCTTCCCCATGTTTAATAATCCCAGAAATACACATCTTTCATTCAGAGCCTCTTACAAGAATGAACAGAGTAGTGAGATTACATTAAACTGACAGCGTTCCTCCCAACCCAAAGCAATGTGATCATTTCAGTAGCAAACATCACAGTAGGCTAGTTTCATTCCACTTAAGAATATAATTCCTGTTAGGCTTTTAATATCCATGTATCTAATTTAGATGCCTGTTATTGCTTCCACTCTTGTTTTTTATTCAGAGTGTCCCTGCCATAGATCCTTGGCCATGTATCCTAGAGTCTGTTTCAGTCTGGCATACTGGAAAGAGCATGCTGTTTGCAAGCAAATGCTAAGTTTTTTGACCTCTCTGAACCTCGGTTTCCTTACTTGTAAAGTGAAAAATACTACCTCGCAGAGTTGTGAAGTTCAAAGGAACTATTCTACCAGCGACATCTCAAGCAGCATGTGGCACATGTGTTCTTGGCTCTGTGAGTATGATGGGCACCCTTCAGCTTTAAGTTTGGTGGGTATGCGTTTCAGTTTTTCCTATACAGTTCTAGTTTCTTGTACTTGTTTTTTCATCATTATTAATAGTGTTGCCTTTCACTCACAAATATTCCTATTTTGAAATCAACTGATGGCATGGTCACTGTAGTTCTAAGTGTTTGGGGTTCTGTGGTCTTGATAATAACAAGCATCAGGATCCAGCAAGCTCTTTCTTCTGTGGAGATTCCTATGGTTATTCCACAACTCTTCTCTCTTGTAAGGTGTTCAAGACAGATCTGCTTTATTCTGAAGTTTTCACGTGCCTATGATCATGGACCTCCACCTCTGTCAGGGGCATAGAAGCCAAGGGCTTGGAGGATCTGAAGATCATACAATCAAGTACCTTAGTTTTCCCTGGGACCATATGCCATAGGAGGGAAGTCATTTGTCCCAGGTCACACAATAAGTCCAGAAGGCCAATCTCTCATGTCTCCCCACTTCAAGTTCCTTATATGCTAGCCTTCTAGCTGAGTGTCTGAGCCTTGGGATGAGGTTACAGGGTTCAAGGGCCAGCTCTGCTACATGGTAGGCACTTGTCACCTATAATGGGTAGATAATAACATTTCATTCCTGGAGTTGTTGGGAGAGTTCAGTGAGTTAAAGCATAGAGAGTGCTCAGAGCATGCACAAGACACAGTGAGTTCTCAGAAAACATGGCCTCCATTCTGCTGTCATGGTCAATCCACCTCATAGTTCCAGCCATGGGCACTGTTATTTTGTTAGACACAAATGCTTGAATAGTCTTTGTACTCAATCAATATATGGTCCAGCCCTCTGGATCTCTTGGCAAGTTCTTTATCATTGGTTCATTTTATTGTTAAAAGTAAGGCAGGAAGTGGCTGAGGGGAATCTGACAGTCTCTCCTATAACACACTGTGCAAATCTAAAAGTTCATAATAAGATTATGATTATGGGCACAGGCTCCTACATCCAGACAGCCTAGGTTCAAATCCTCACTTGGCACTTATTAATCATTTGACTTGATAAGTTCCTTAGTCTTTCTGTGCCCTGGTTTTCTTATCTATGAGATAGGAGTGGTTACAATAAATACTTACCACCTAGGGTTGCTGTGCTGGTCAATGAGCTAATGTGAATAAAGTACTTAGAACAGTGTTCAGCATATAGTAAATGCTACGTAATGCCAGATGTTAAAATGTTTTCATTATATGTGCTGTTTATTTTTCTCTAATATCTTTTTCTGCTTTCTTTACCTAGTGAAACTCTGGTCATTGTTTCACTCTACCATGATGCCTTCTTACTTATTGTACAAACAGCATTATATAGTAACACAAACAAGGGGGAATCATTTATAGCTCCATTATCCCATCAAGTTGTCTTCTTTCTTTTCGCCAAGTTCTCATGCAGTCTTTCACAATCCGCACTCACAAACTTTACCTGGATATAATCATACAGCATTGTTATTTCTTTTAACATAATTCCAGATTGACAGAAAAGTTGCAAGAGTAGTGTAAAGAATGCCCATGTCTTAGTTTTGGCTGTTATAACAAAGTACCATAGATTGAGGGTCTTATAAACAATAGAAGTATGTTTCTGACATTTCTGGAGGCTGGGAATTTGGAGATCACGGTAACAGCCTGGTTGCATTCTAGGGAGGGCCCTCTTCCAGGTTTCAGACTGTTGACTTCTTATATCCTCACATAGCTGAAAGAGAGAGTGAGAACAAGCAAACTCTCTTATGACTCTCAGAAGGGCACTGATTCCTAAGTACTTTCCAAAGACCCACCTCCTAATGATGCTATCACATGGGAGGGTAGAATTTCCAATATATAAATTTGGGGGAGGAGAGAGAGAAACACGAACTTTCAGTTCATAACATTCTATTAACCATTTTCCTACATTCTCCAAATGTTAATATCCTACTACATTTGCTTTGTTCTTTTCTCTCTCTCTCTCCAATCTCTGAAACACTTGAGAATAAATTGCAGGCATATTCCCTAAATGCTACAGTGTGATTTTTCTAAAAGCAAGGCCATTCTCTTCTGTAATCTCAGTACAATTAGGAAAATCAGGAAATTAGCATTGACACAATACCATTATCTAATCTATAGACCTTATGCAAAATTCACCAACTGCCCCAGTAATGTCTTTTGTAACAAAAGAAAACTATGGCTTATATATTATATCCAGTCTCCTCAGTCTTATTTACCTGGAGCAATTTTGTTCAGTTGCTCTCTGTCTTTCACAGCATTAATATTTTTAAAGTGCACAAGTCAGTTACTTTGTGGAATGTTCTCCAGTTTGGTTTTATTTGATGTTTTCTCATGATTATATTCAGATTATGCATTTTTGGCAAAACATCACAGAATGAGGTGCTTGTCTCAGTCCTTCATGTCAGGAGGTACATGGTGTCAAATTGTCCCATTGCTAATGATGTTAACTTTGATCTCTTGGTTTAAAGTGACGTCTGCCAGTTTTTTCTCCTATAAAGTTTTTATTTTCCTCTTTGTAATTAAGTGACTTTGGGGAAGATACTTTGAAACTATGCAAATATCCTGTTACTTTCCCAAACTTTTCATCCACTAGCTTTAGCATCCATTGGTAATTCTTTCCCGAATCAATTATTATTGTTATGGTTGCCCAATGGTAGGCTTTCTACAGTAAGTAACAGCTTTTTTTTTTTCTTTTTTCTTCACAATGTGCTTAGGTCCATATGGACTGATGTATAGATTATTTTATTATTATTATTCATTGATTATTTGCTTTGTTGCTCATATTTTACCACCTCTAGCTATTTTCCAGGTTCACTTCAAGAATCCCATCTTACATGGGAATGCCGGGATAGCTGAGCTGGCTGAGTGCAGACCCATATGCTGAACTGTGGTGCAACTGGTAACCACTGGGATGGCAGAGAGGGTTCTTGCCTCTCATGAGGGAGGCCCTCAGTTCAGTTCCTGCCCTGTGTGGCTCCACATCCACCTGTGTGGAGGAAAACCATGTCAAAAAAACCCAAAAAACAATGATGTACAACTATGGAGACTGTCCTGGGCCCTCCCCCCTTCTCTCTCCCTCTCTCTCTCTCTCTCTCAAACAACAAAATAAATATTTCTTTCAAAACTCATTTTTCAGAAACCTGGTCCAGTCCACTCAAGCTGAGTGTGCCTCTATTATGTACTTTCTTCTCTTCATACATGTTTCTTGTAGTGCTGTTCTTGTTGGTTTCTATTTTCCTTTAGATCATGAACTCTTAAGTATAAGGAAAGTGTCTTATTCATCTCTGTATCCTCTATGTTTAGTATACTGACTAGTGTGAGGGGGAAGCAATTCATCTTTGTTAAAAGCATGAATGAATGAAAAAAAAAAA
>PVKE010033599.1:0-17839 GCA_004027555.1 Craseonycteris thonglongyai
AAAAAACTTAAATGTAACACCTGAAACCATAAAACTCTCAGAAGAAAACATAGGCAGTAAACACTTTGTCATAGATCCTAGCAATATGTATATATTGATATTGATATATTGATATATATATAGCAATATATACATAGCAATATATATATATATATATTGCTATATAATACATATACATGTGTGTGTGTGTGTGTATAGTATATGTCTCCATGGGCAAAGGCAATAAAAGCAGAACTAAACAAATTTGACTGTATCAAACTAAAAAGTTTTTGCACTATGAAGGAAATCATCAGCAAGAAGGAAACACCACCTACTGAATGGAAGAAGATATTTGCAAATGATATACCTGAAAGAAGTTAATGTCCAAAATATGTACAGAATGCATACAAGTCAATATAAAAAAATCTAAGTAATAAAAATGGGCACATGACCTAATAGACATTTCTCCAATGAGGACAGACAAATCGCCAACAGACACATGAAAATCTGTTCAACATCACTAATTGGGGAAATGCAAATTAAAATCACAGTGAGATATCACCTCACACCTGTCAAAATGTCTATTATCAAAAAGACAACAAATAACAAGTGTTGGCAAGGATGTGGACAAAAGGGAAATGTTGTGCCCAGTTTGGTGGGAATGTAAATTAAAGCAGGTACTATGGATAATAGGAGAGCAATTCTTCAAAAAATTAAAAGACTGTGATACAACCCAGAAATTCCACTTGAGTATTTATTTAAAGAAAAGAAAAGGAATAATTTGAAAAATTGTATGCAGCCCTGTGTTTATTGCAGAATTGTTCAAAATAACCAAGATACAAAAGCAACCCAGGTGTTCATGGGTTTGTTTGTTTTTTGTTTTTTTGTTTTGTTTTGTTTTTTTCATTTTGATAGATGAATTGATTAAAAAAATAGTGTGGTACATATATACAATGCAGTATTATTCATCCATAAAAAGAATGAGATCTTGCCATTTGAGACAACATGGATAGACCTAGAGGGTATTATGTTAGGTGACATTATCTATGTAGGACAGAGAAAGACAAGTATTATATGATTTCACTTATATGTGGAATCTAAAAAGCAAAGCAAATAAACTCGGATACAGAATACAAATAGTTGCCAGAGGTATGGGAGGTGGGAGATTGGGTAGAAAAGGTGAATGTGATTATGATGCAAAAATTTTCAGCTTAAAATAAGTCATAGGGATGTAATATACAGCATAGAAAAGTCAATATCATAATAATTATATACAGTGACAGATTATTATATGATATACTGTGGGGATCACTTTGTAAGGTATATAACTGTTGAATCACTTTTGTACACGTGAAATGTAAACTGTGATTAAAAATAAATTTTTTTAAACTAGGGCAAAACAAAGACTTTACAAATAGAAAAATAAATGAATTATTCAGATTATTTGCTCCAAGAAACACCTGGAAGATGTGTTTCAAAAATTGCTGAAATCTGACAATGGACATCAATTGAGTGGGTTTTATTTTCCAGACATTTTTGTTTGGATGAGGATTCAAAAGTGAGTTAAATACAGCACCTGCTTTAAAGAAATGTTTTATGTAATAAGGGAAATAAGATAACTAATACAGGGCCAAATAGGATGAGAGCTTTAAAAAAGGTACAAATAGAATATGATACACTCAGGGGATATGTAGGGTGAGGTCAGAAATGTCTATCTTTTTACACCTAACATCCAACTCTGAGATTAAATCTTTTTTGCATTGAAAATGTCTACCTTGTGCACACTCAGTGTTACTGTGAGTCTTAGAAATGGACAGCATTTTAATTGAAAGAATCTAGAAACATGGATTCTAATGGAGGAAGTAAGGGAAGATTTCTGAAGGCAGGAATGATGGGTCAATCCTTATAGCAGGGTCATGAAGCCCTAAACAGGGTGTGTGTTCTCTCTGCTGTTCCCAGTCCACCCTAGTGTCTTCACGAGGTCCCAATTCTCCCACTACATCTCCGATAGGCCAGTATATCCCCCGGCTTTTTGCCAGTTTGCATCCAGATGGTAATTTATAAGTTGTTCTCTTGCTTTTTACCTCTCCTGGGTTTCAAGAATGGGCTTCAGTTCCAAACAATACTTTATAGGATTTTTCTCTCAAACTGTCCCTCTCTCTATCCAGATCACTAGAGGGTGGGCAAACTAAAAGTTTTCTGCAAATGAGTTTTCTGTGAGCTCCTAGACCATCCTCTCAGAGAAGTCAGATAAATAACAAATTACGGTTTGTTCTAAAAAACCACTTTACTCACAGGTGCATCTGTGATAGGTGTCAAGTTCGCATGTTAAGACAGGGTCTGTAATAAAAGTAGGAGCTTTTGACCGGTGGAGATGCCTCTGGGTGGACCACGGCCCACCTGCTCTCTGTGGTTCAATTTAATGTCAGCTTCACTTTTTTTTTTTAATGTAGTGAAAGGAATGTTGTTTAGCCTACCAGGATTTTTTCCAATTTATCCCCCGAAGCTAACCAGGGACCAGACAGCCCCTAAGTTTGCCCTCTTAGCCAGGAAGGCCTCTCCTGCACATACACCTGTGCCTGCCTTCACAGACGCAGACTGAACACCTGCAAATCCAGCATGGTTGTAAAGATTATTTGGCATTGGGGCTGCACACAGAGTGCTTAGAAACCCAGGGCGCTGTCAGCCTGCTCTGTCAGCAGAGACTAAGAAAAGGATTTATTATTATAGCAGGAGCAAGTAAGCAGGCTTTCCTTCTTAGTCAAAGCATTACACAGTACGAGGGCTGTCCAGAAAACTCCAGCCATTGTCAGTATAACGAGAAGGGTCACCTGGCTGGATACTGTCCGGACAGCCCTCGTATACTTCACATGCCCATTGGAGCTGGACCATAAATCACATTGTCAGTTCTGAACAGCATACAAAGGGCCTTCCCTTGTCACAATTATTAAAGCCAAACGGCACAAATGGGCAGCTCGTCATCATGAAAAAGAAATTAGTCATTTGGTCTCCTATATTTTCTTGTGATGCTTTAAGTCAGTGGTCAGAATGAATGTAGACATGTCTCTCTAGTCAGTTGATATTTCTGGGTGAAAAGGGGGTGCAGGTGAGCAGAAAGACATGGAGAAAGTCAAAACGGGGCTTCTGAATACAAGGAAGAGGTACCAGACTGCTTAGGTGGTCGTGATAAGTAAGCTCAGAGTACAGCAACAAATGGAAGGATTCTTTTATAAATTTGATCAGTCTGAAGAAGGACTGACCATCACTGAGGTATTCCTGCTCAAGGTGACGGCCACTTGAAAGGTCGGGGAGGCTAGCAGGGGGACTGAGGTAAGAATGGGTAGCCTAGGTGTTCACGTATGGCCACTTCTATCTTCACAGGCGCTAACAAGTTAACTTCTCAGAATAAAATGAAATCGCAGTCCATCTGGAAGAGGTCGTTTCTACGCACTTAGAAACATATGCCTATTGTGTCCACAGCCCCAAATGAGCCTACAGCGCTCATCTCAGCATCAGGCAGAGGCCGGCAACACCTCTGCTCTCACACTCAAGCGTTTGGAATGTTCTCATCTTTTAAAAAAATATTGGAGTCACCTCGGCTTCTGTGGGGAATTGGGATAAGTTCTGAGAAATTTGATTGAATTATAAACCCTGTTTTGAATGCACTAAAGATACTGACTCCATAAAGGAATCCTGTGAAAAATTCCTCAGGATTTTAGGGTTCACTTTTTTATTTCTCATGTTTTAAAAATATGTTGTGGTCACCCGCAGAGGCAGACGGACCTTGCCCAAGTTCAGTTGGGGTATCATGACGGATGATACCGCACCCAGCAAGAAGGTGCGGGAAGTTCACCGACATAACTGAGGTCCCTGGGAGGACAGGGCATTCCTCAAGCAGGTGCAAAATGACTGGAAAGCAAGAAAGGAATCTGGCCTGGTCTTCACTCTGCTGAGGACGTGAGGCTGTGTGAAAGTTTCCACTCGGCAAGGGTCTTTTGGTTTGAATTCCCTTGCTATCACCAAAGGAACCATCACCCAAGATTTGTCCCTGCTTGTCCAGATGTGAAACACAGGGGACAGAGGGAGAGGGAGGCTTAAACGCTGTTAGAAATGAGACATTAAAAACTGTCAAACTCCTCAGTACAGTCCGCTCTAGTGGGCACGCTGCCATTGCCTTGGTTAGTTCATATTTGAAACCCTTCCTAGGTTTGGAGAAGCCACTGTCATGTGCATCTTGTATAGAAGTAGGGACTTGTCTTTTAGCCCCCGGAGTCAAAAAGGTACCAGGCCTTGCCTCTGTGTGAAGCCAGAAAGCTGGACTGTAGGTAGATGATCTGAACTAAATTGTCAGGAGACAGGGCCTGTTCAGAGGTGATGGTTAATGTCCAGTGCTGACCGGAGCAGAAACACCAGCGGTGGCTGTGGTCCCCTGACCCAACTCTTCCACAGCAGGATTGACCTCAGATCTCCCTTAATTCTCCTCGTTCTGTAAGTGTGGTTCTCTAGGCTTTCCATTTGATTGTGAGCCAGGTAAGATTTCCCCACAAATCCTTCCCTGCTTGAGCCACCCAGAATCAATGTCTGCTGTTTGCAGTGAAGATCCTGATGAGCTGGTTAGTAACACATTCACACACACACACACACACACACACACACACACACACATGAACTCACACACACACATGCACTCACACATTCACAAACACACTTGGAGCAGCATTAGCACACTTATAGAGTAAACATAAATAGAAATCAAAAAAATTAAAAAGCCAAACTGTGGTTTTTCAAACTAGTCTCTAGAAGCTTGTTCAATAATTGGAGTGGATATGTCTGAGGTATTTTCTATAAAGGAAGTATGGAAACAGAAAATTATAAGCCCACAATTTTACATCCAGCAATTTAAAAAAATTGCATTGAAACCGTCGACCACAAGTTAAAATTGTAGCTACTGACATCTCTTTAGAAGAAGATGGATGATACAAGTCCCTTTGATAATGCAAAGCACTGGGTGTGTTAGTACCCTGATAGAAACACAGACATCACCCATATCTTAACAATATGAGACTGAGTTTATAGGAATTTGTTTGCCAAGAATGACCAGAACCTCTCCTGTGACATAATTCTCTGTAAGTACATGTTGCATTGCTATTTCTTACAGAATATAATCCTTAACCTTGAGGCTAAAATTACTGTAAAAATGTGTGTGTGTGTGTGTGTGTGTGTGTGTGTACACACATATATGCATTAGTTGTTGGATATTGTATTTACTCCCTGTATGTTAGAGAAAATTGTTCTTGTGAGAACATTTGTTGTAGTAAATTGAATTCAGTCATTTTAAGTTGTACTGTGCACATCAGCTTTGTGATGATACTCTCATTATAAACAATAGCACTAACTTTATGTTCTACATTCATATCAATGTCTTGAAGTTACTCCCTAGTATTATGACCCTTGTCTCAGCTGCATTCTTTCATTCCAGTTCCAGAAAATTAAGCTTGTAGTTCTCAAAGACATATTCATAAAGGCAATAAAATTTCTTTCAGCCACAGAAGAAAATAGAAGTCATTGCCCTCTAATTATAAATAGTGAAAAGTTAAACTTACTCATGCATATAGATAGAATTATAATAGAATTATCTGAACCTGAATACCAATATTTCTGAAAACTTATATATGTCTATTGTTCTAGAGAAAAGGGCAAAATTCATCTTTGAGGGCAGAGGTTTTCTGGACTGGTGCTCTGTTGGGCTTTTATATAGATATACATATAAAGCCAAAAACTCCTATTGAGAGTATGTGAGGGGTATAATCATGTAAGAGTCTGTCTTCTTTGTGAGGAGAGTTATTATCTCTGTAAAGTATTGTGTTGCCTAATAGCACCTGCCCACTGGATAGAATATCAGCTTCCCCCTTTGAGGCTGGTTACTTGCTCAGCAAGCCCATTTCCCTTTCTTCCTGGGCTAAATATTAGGCTACATCTTCCAGATTCCCTTGCAGGTAGGTGTGGCCATGTGACTGAGTTCTAGCCAATGGAAAATGAAATAAAGTAATACTCTAGAACAGGCACGTGAAGAACTCCTAAATTTGATCCTTTGCATTCCATCCCTTTCCTCTGGCTGAATGCAAATGAGCAGAGTATTCTTGGAAGCCAAATATGATGAAAATGGCAGAGTTTCAAGGCAGAAGAGTCTAGATCCCTACATTACTGTCCAAAGAAGAGCCACTCTGTGATTATAAAAATCCACTTTAATTTTATGTCGGTGGGAAATAAATGTCCACCACATTTTTGTCATTACACATTCCTGGTTCAGCTTGAAGGGTAGAGACCGGAGAGAGATGTGGCCAATGAAAATACTGTGTGGAGAAGCACAGCTTGTGAATTGTAGGTGCAGTGATATGTAGTATCCAGCAACAAATGGTCTTTTGTGCTTTGTAATTCTGTGTTGTTATACATTAACACCTTGTCTTAGATATGCTTTGGGGAACTGAGAGAGCAAACTGTTTATATCGTTAGCATTTGGGGTTGATGGCAGAAAGAACCTTCAGGACAATGGTAGCCATCCAGAGGAAGAGGCATTTGTAAAGATAAAGCATATTTGTGACAACTGGAAGAATTCCCTGGGAAATGCTTAGACATATGTAAGATGTGAGCATGATAAAAGTGATAGCCACGTGACTTGTTTCTTCATTACTTATTAAAAGGAGGGTATCTTTTGAAGGCTCTGTAAATTAGAATCTCTGAGTTATATAGTTGTACACACAAGGCAAAATATATTGCAGAGGATGCACTGCCATGCTAAGTTAGCCTGACTCACCATTGTTTTAGGCCCCTGTCTACTTGCCAAATAAACAAAAGGGCATCTTTGCAGTAGAGATAACCCCCACAGAGAAATGACATTCTAAGCTTCTAAGTTCAAAAGGCACCAACATGGTGTGAATCTGAAGTGATTTGCTCAGCCATACCAGCAGGAAAACATTATTTTCTTTCTTCCCCAGATGAGCTCAGGAATCCACTGAGCATCAGAGCTAGAAGTGCAGGGAGTCCAAGAATAAAGGAAGAAGCCCAACAGGAATGTGGCTTGCCTGCCACCCCTTTTCTGTACAAATAGAAGGGATTGAGGAGAATGGTAGAGGCCATTCCAGAAGATTGGGTGCTTCCAGAGGAGGGAGATTGCTGTCTTACTTCTTTTATGAAATGTTTTGAGTTTGGGTTTTTTTGTTTGCTTCCTTGCTTTTTTAAGAGCTGAAGTTGGCAAATATTTTCCACACCACTGCCCTAGTAATGATAGAGGTCAAGAGAGAGGCTGACAGGCAAATCTTGACATCTGAGGGGCCTAAGATCATCATCTTGTATTTCTCTCCTGCCAATGGAAGACATGGGGAGGCCCCCAGGGACCCAGGAGCACGGGACTTTGTTGAGAGAGTGTGTGTGGGCCTGCCTGAGGGACTCCTTGGCTGGATGAGGGAGGACGCCCCATCATGTGCACAAGTGGAACACACGAGCTAGAGACTGAAGGAGGCTGTGGCTGCAATTTGCTAAAGACTATAATTTACTCAAGACTGCCAGTGTCAGAGCACTGAGTGAGGACTGCGTGAACACTCTTACTAATCTGAGGCAAACATCGGGCATCCCCAGGGGCAAAGCAGATGCTGGACCAAGACATCGTCAATGACGGAAAAGAGATAAAATAGGAAGGAGGCCCATCTCCGCAGCACCACGGGGCTGTTGTCAAAGACAATTATGAATCTGGATCAGAGCTAGAGGAGACTCTGGGGACCACAGGAGTAGGGAGGCCTGCTTAGAGCTAAATCATGAACTAGAGATAACTGAGTTAATTACTGAATCATCTCTAAAAAAATATTAAACCTAGAAGTGACTGAATTCATTCTACTGTTAACAGAAAGGGGAATCGGCCAGGTCCTGTTAGAATGCTGGCTTTACGACGCCAAGGTCAAATCGCCTGATTGAAGAAAGAGAGTGGAATCCGCTAACACAGGGGCCAGATCACTATATGGTATTCTCAAGAGAGGGAATTTTCTAGAATCTTAGGTTAAGGTTAGGTTATAAGTGAGGTGTATACATGCACATCGGGACCAGAGCAAAGGTTTGCAGGAGAGGGAGGGAAGGAGGTGGAGATCTGACACCCAGCCACTGGGATTGCGCAGCCTGAAATGGCAGGTGCGTGAGAAAGGAGGAAGTGCAATGCTTCAGCTCCTTGGTTCCTGTGACTCTTTCTCTATCGTCCACCCCCTCCCCCCTTTTTATTTCCAGGTAAGAAAGACAACTTAACACCTGCATTATAATAGCTGAGCATCTACGACCGCTTCTGGCTCCTGACTCCTCAGTGAGATGACTTTCAACCTGTCAGATTCACTGCGATCTTCTTGGTGGTTTTGTGCTCAAGGACACAACTAGTGATGTCATTCACTCCCCCATTTAATCTGGCAAAGCCATAAAAGCTCCCCTGAAAACACACCAATGCTCAGCTCTGGTGGAACTCTTACTATACCATCTGGGGATCCTGCTCCTGGGAGGTTAATTGGCTGAAGCAGCACTGAAAATTCTCAGGCATTAATTTCCAACTTATGCATCATCTCTGAGACCTCAGCAATGGAATGACACAGTAGTGCTGGCCTCATGGGGGGAGAAGCAGCTCCCTGTCCTAAGGTCCTTCACACAAAGAAATGACAAGGAAATATACAGGTGATGTCAATTCCGGCAAAAACCGTGTAACTGGAGAGCACAAGTGACAAGGACAGAGGCTCTCTGCAAAAGGGCTCTTGCTCTTAACAGCAATCCTTTCTGTCCCCTAAAGCTCAGCTGAAATGTCACCATGAGGTTACCCTGAATCACTATCTAAATAGTCCCTATTCAGAACTTTCTGCTGGACATCTTAGAACATCTAACATGTTAACAAATTATTCCTTAATTACCTGAAAGTGCTGAGATGCTTAAAATGGATCAGAAACCTGGGTGAGGGGAGGGGACAGAGTTAAGGGTGCAGTTTTTCTTCATTTCAAATTTATTTGACCCAAGAATCCATATTTCCCCAGAACTCCAATTAGCCTCTTGTGGAAATCTAGTGCTCCATGGCGTGTATCTTGGAAAGTATTGATAAATATCAAACGCCCAAGGCAAAGAATAAATCCAAAAGCTTGACTGCAGCATTTTATGAAGAATGTCTCTTAGAGCTTTATTTATGCATAGAAATCCTCTGCAAAAGCCTTCCATGTTTAAACAGGTTTGGGGAAAACTACCCTTACGAAAAGTTATTTGGCTTTTTGTGCACCTAAACAGTTATGAATTAATCTATATCTTTGAATCGGATTTCCTTGTCTTTACAATGTAATAACTTGTGTTTCTGTTACCTGCTTTCATATACGATTCATCCCTGTAGCTCCTATTCCTCAGTAACACCTTGAACACAGAAGGGGCTCAAGAAATGCTTCTTGAATAAAAGAACAAAAGGTAGCATTTGCTAACATTTGATGCTCACAGCTGATAACAAAATATACTCCAGAATGAGAGGTCTGACCCTTATCTATACCCCACTGAGGGGCCCAAAGTTGACAGCAGAACCCTGCCACCCACAACAGTTCTCCAACCCTTTTAAAAGCCACAATATGGGTCTGCCATTCCCTCTGAGGTGTTCATTCTGCACATACCTGGGGAAAAAGAGCAAAAGCCTTTGAGATTAAAGAACGTCCAGAGGCTAAAACCAAGCTTCTGGGATGCTATCCAAGGCTGTCCTAGCATGCAGGGTTTTTGCCCTGAGGACTGGCAGCAATAGCTCCTCCATGGAGATAATTGATCCCTCACCCAGTGAGCAGACGTTACCAGAAGGATGATATGAACAGCAAAGGAGTGCCCCAGGCCTTTGATCGCTTCCATGGAGGTTTCATAGTAAGCGACAGAAGCTGATCATCTTCTGCTTGCCTGCATCATCCTTGTGCTAAGAAAGCTGCACTACTTGGCATGATGAACTCCTGAAAGTAGAATTCTGTCATCTTCCCTCGGTGTAGTTTTGTCATTCCACTGTTCAAATTCCGCTGAACAAATGGCTGTGAACGAAGTAAAGAACAGTTCACCTGGTTGGTGATGGCTTCGCCCAGGAGCCAAAATGATTCCAACACACCCTGGTTTCTTGTATTGGTAACTATGAAGTTGTGAAGGGAAGAACAGGGAAGGATTGATCAAATCTTTCATAAAGGCATTCGTTTGTTCATTCAGCAACTGTTATTATCTACTATGCCTAAAGAATTGCTAAATTGAATCCTTAATATAAAACTGGCCAACTCACACAGACCTTGGACACATAAAAAAGTGCTTAAATTTCACCTCTGGTACTTATACAGGTTTCTGTCAGCCACTTTCTCTGCCATTTCTTGTTCCTTAGCTTTCTAGTTTCTTATCCATTTGGACTACATCCCTCATCTACTCTCCTTGTAACTAGTTGGTTTGCATATCAATAGACTTCTTCAGAGAAACAGAACCAAGAAGAGATAAATATGAATGACTTACTTTAAGGAATCAGCTCATGATTGTGGGGGCTGACAAGTCTGAAATTTGGCCAAGAGGCTGAAAACTAAGGCGAGATTTTATGTTGTTGTCTTGACTTCAAAATCTGTAGGGGAGGCCAGGAGGTTGGAAACTGAGGTACTAAGAGAAGATGTTGCAATCTTGAGATGAAAGTAGGGCAGCCCAGCAAGCTGGAAATGCAGACAGATTTCTATGGGTATGTTGTGGTCTTGAGATAGCAGGGTTCCTATTCCAGGGAATCATGCTCCTCTAAGGCTTTCAACTGATGGGACAAGTCCCATAGACTCAAGGACAATCACCTTTACTTAGTCAATTGATTACAAATGATTATCTGAACAGTGCATTGATTATAGATATTATTCACAACACAGTGTTGCCTAGTGTTCGAACCAAACAACTGGGCATCATAGCCTTGTCGAATTGACAGATAAAATTTACCCATCACAGTCTGATATCCTGGATTTTGTCTTAATTTTTCTCTTGGTGATAATGTTGACTATTCCTTTCAGTTTATCTACTCATTTTCTATCTTTGCATGACCATCTACGTCAGGGTTGGGGGTGGGGAAAGAATATGAAAATAGCGATGTCGATATAAAAGAGATTTTGAACCAAACCTCAAGGAACTTCTGATATGGGTAATGAAGCATGACTTAGAATAACGTTATTTGATTATAAGTTTTAGTATCTACAATGGAAAGGTACAGGCATACCCCATTTTATTGTGTTTCACTTAATTATGCTTCACAGCTTTTGTGTTTTTTGAAAATCAAAGGCAAGACCCTCCACCAGCAAAACCGATTAGGACTTGCTTAACTGTGATACTTGCTTTATTGTGGTGGCCTGAAACCGGATGTGCAATATCTGAGGTACACCTGTATGTGCAAAACGCTGAGGTTGCCTAGTGAAAGAAGAGACTAATTCCATCTATTAAGGGGAAGATGAAAGGAAGGGGATTCATGAAGTTGAAATGCTCTATCTTGAGGATGAATATAATGATTTCAGGTTGAGAAATGACAATATTCTGGCTGAGAAATTGAAGGACTACAGGCATGAGTGGAATGCTATGGATTCCATTTGCTCACTTATATTGAGAGAAGGAAGAGCAAGTAAAGTGGCTAGAGGGAAAGTAGGAAAAGAGGGTTAGGAACAGACTGAGAAGGACTTTAGATGCCATCATTAGTGGGTGTCATATTACTCTATAGGCCACAAAAAGTTGAAAACCTCAGGCAAAATATGGATAGATTGTGAAGGATCCCAGATACAGGGTTTGAGAAGAGATGGGGTGGAGGAGGAAGCAGGCTGCCCTGTCTGATTTTCTGGGCCGAACTTCAGCACTGATTATACTCCTATATTGTTATCAGCTGATGCCTTTACCTAGAGGCCAGAGGCAGCTCACCCAATTTGTAGCTTGTCATCTGCTGGGATTTGCAGTCTCACCTGATGCACAACCTCATTAACATTACGCAAAAATTCCTTGGGTGTCTTATAACGGGTGGAGCCTGCCCAGGAGGTGAGCTTGAGTTTGTGAGTTGCCTTTGATGTTGCCACCCTCTCTGAAACCTTTAGCTTGTCAACTCAGTTTGTAAAGAGAAAGGTGACTTTTCCCTTTCAATAAAAAAAAAAAAAAAAAAAAAAAAAAAAAGAGGGGAGCCTTTATCCATCTTCTGACTTGGTGTTGATGTAGCTTAGATAGATATTAATTGTAAATTTTTTACATATGTGTGGTTATGTAACTCAAGTAAATACTAAAAACTTTCTCCTGGGGAAGCCGGGGTGGTTCAGTGGGTTAAGCGCTCACTTTGCAGCCCTGGGGACTGAGGATCGAATCCCGGCCCTGGCCCGTGTGGACCCATATGCTGAGCTAGGGAGTGTCCCCAGTTCAGTTCTCACCGGGGTGAGACCCCAGCCCAGTTCCTGCCCTGTGCAGCCCCGCCCACCTGTGGAATGAAACTATGTGGGAAAACCAATGATGTGCAACTATGGAGACTGTTCTGGGCACTCCCCGTTCTCTCTGTCTCTGTCAAAAACAATAAAAATAAATCTTTAAAAAAACTTTCTCCTGAGAGGAAGTAATGCCTGTAGGCTAGAATGAAGGGTAATGCCACATGAAGTTGTGTGTAGTCTACTTAAGATGTTTCCCACCAGGTGAGCTTTGTGAAATTGAACCCAGGGGACCAAGTACACATGGAGCAGTATAACTGGGGAAGGGAAGGGATCATGCTTATTTTACCCACTCCCTTCATTCTGATAGTCCAGAGTACAGACCAGACACCTTGTTCATCAACTTCTAAATTGAGTGTGGAAGAGTTTGAGTCACTGTGGTGCTTCAAGAACTTCATATCATTTCTCAGCTGAAGCCTTTCTTCAAAAGACTACAGAATTGGAGGCAATGTCATTCTACTTCCACCCAATACAAAATCTCTCTCTCTCTCTCTTTCTCTCTCTCTCTCTCTCTCTCTCTCTCTCTCTCTCTCTCTCTCTCCCTCCCTCCCTCCCTCACCATCACCCTCCCTCTCTCATCCCTCTTGCTTTGGATAGTAATAAAGAAAACAACAACAACTACAAAACAGAAAGATGAATATTTTTCAACCTATAACACACTCTATAAGTCACCAAAATGTTCACAGGGTACATGATTCAACTGGACTTTCTGCATCTTTAAATGGGTTCCAGAGGGTGGATGGAAGACTCAAGGCCTCCTCTCAGTGGATAGCAAATTCCACTTATTTTCTTGCAATTTTCTTACCATGAAAAGGGCAATATTTATAAAGAAGAGGGAGCCATTACTTGATACAACAGTGCCTTTTCAATTCCTCAGGCATTAAGATGTGTGCTAAGACTAGTTTAAGCTGTAGTCATAAAGGTGAGAGAACAAGACTAATTCGTAGAAAATGTCCTGAAAAGGGAATATTCTTTTATAACTTAATTTCCCTCCTAACATTAGTACAGGGTCCTCCCTAGACCTCCCACCTTTACCTTCACTAATGGTAGAACTGTGGGAAACTTCAGCCTACCTTTTTTGTGTGTGTATGGGAGTCTCACAATTGATGTACTGAATGCAAGCTGCCCAAAGGCCATAGTTCACATTTAAAAAGTGTCATTTAACTCAGCATTACCAAAAACTTCAGCTGGTTTGACTTGCTCCATTTTATGTTCAAAGGTTAGCAAAGTAAAGACCTAGAAATACTAATCCTACCACATAATATAACCTGCAGATGGTGGGCCTCATGTGGCCCAGGACAAGTTTAAAAGTGACCAAAACTTACACTCAAACTTTCTTAACACATTATGAGAATTTTTTTTTTTTTTTAACTTATCAGCAATCATTAGTGTATTTTGTGTGTGGCCCAGGCAATCCTTCTTCCAATGTGGCCCATGGAAGCCGGAAGTTTGGACAGCCCTGACCTAAGGGATGATTTCAATGAGCTACAATCAAGGTTTCTCTGCTAAAAACTACTTCTAGTTATAATAGTTTCCGTAATAATTTTTGTTTCTGTCAGGTATCTATTTAGATTCGGTCTTTCCCCAGAGGCTGTATGTGAAACCAAACTTTCTGTAAATTGCAGTTCGTGGGAAATGTGGGTAACTGCTCCCTGTTAGTAGCTGTATTGATTTGTTACGCTAAGGGCGATCAGTAAATTTCACGTTTGGCTATCCCCAGCCTTGTGTAATTTCTTCTACACTGACTCTGGCTTGGCCACATGACTTGCTACAGCCAACTGGGCAATAGCAAACGTGTGGCTTGGTTAGGGCTTGTTCTTAGAACACTAATATTGCCATGTGATGAAACTCAGTGTGGTTTCTTTAAGGGTGAAAGACCACATGCAGAGAAAAACACATTTTTTCCCTTCCTTGGAGAAGCAGATGCCAAGACGGAATCAGAGGTGGAAGACGTATATTGGGGGGAAAGCCAGGAGGAAATAAGGGGAGGATGCCAGATGAGGCAGGTCTGGCACTGTGATGGAGAGGGGCAGGCAGCCGGTGTTGGCAGTGCACAGGAGGTGCTAGGAAAGCTCCGCTATGCTGATGAGGAGTTCTGGAGCCAAAGCTGCCTGCCTCACAGAAACGGGGCTGCCTGCCCGCCCCTGGCCTGCTCTCTCACTGGCCCGTGGGAAGTGCGGCCTCTGCACTGTACAAGGCGGTGGACACAGAGCCGGCCGCTCAGGCTGTGGGTCCATGACTCTTCCTCATGCGGATCTGAGAGGCCTATTTTCATGGTTACCTTAGTTACATACCAGCAGTTCTAAAACTTCACAAATCTTAGCTCCCAGCACCAGAGAAAGACTGACCAGTTTCCCATTACTTTTGTGGAAGGATGTAAATGGCCGATCTGGGTTTAGTGTCAAAACCTGTTCTAATCAGCTGTGTCTGGAGAGGTGATGCTATATGTGGTCACAGAGGCATGGAAGGGGGAGACCACCCTTACTCCCTTTGGTACAGGAGATAAAGTCTACAGGGGGACACACTGTGAGCCCACGCTGAGAGGAAAGGGACAAATAGAAACAGCTGGAAGACTTCAGCCCACACCACCTATTCTACGGGATCAGCTTTAGAAAGGTGGTCCCTGTAGCCTATGAGTTTCTACCTATGACAAAAGTCCTTGAAACTTTCCAAAGTGCCCAATTTAGAATATACTCTTCCTTCTCTAAGCACATACTACGTTTCCCTTATTACATTTACCCTTTATCAGGGGTGTCCAACCTTTTGGTTTCCCTGGACCACACTGGAAGAAGAAATCTCCTGGGTCACACATAAAATACACTCACACTAGCAATAGTTAATGAGCTAAAAAAAAACAAAACAACAACAAAAACACACACACAAAAAATCTCACAATGTTTTAAGAAAGTTTATGAATTTATGTTGGGCCGCATTCAAAGCCGTCCTGGGCCACACGAGGCCCATGAACTCTGGGTTCTTAATATAAATATTAAGTGAGTTATCATATTTTTCCATGTACAAGACAATACTTTTGTCTAAAGTTGTTACACTAAAATTTGGAGGTTATTTTATACGTAGGAGGAACTCATGTATTGATTTTTTAACATTGTTCTAGAAAAGCAGGGGTCATTGTACATGAGGGCATCTTATACGTGGAAAAATATAGTAATACATTTGAGAACCTTAAAACAAGGCTGGGTCTGTATTTAACTTCACTCTCTTATAGTTCAAGAGAGTGAAACTACAATTATCATTACTATTTTTAAATTTAGCAGGACGCATACCTGTCTCCTTCACCAGATTATATGTCCCTTACAAGGAGGGGCTGTTTCCTGGACATTTTAGCCTACTGTAGAGCAAATCAGTCTCCCAGTGAATGCCTGACAAATTGAATTGAATCTACTTTCAAGATTGCTTTAAGGATAAAGTGTGGCTATGCTGGAAAGCTCCATACTTCAACAGTGTGTGAGCTTCTGTTCAGCAGTCAGATCTTAATTAAGCATGTGTAGAGTCTCAACTTCTTGGATTAGCCACAGCACGTGTTTAATCCCCTGTCACCCAAATGCTTCTGGGATTCTGCCCTGAATGGGGATCAGTTGGGAAAGAAAAAGTAATGTTAGTAATTATCCCATACAGAACATGATCAAAAAGGTTCATGTTCTACTCCCCAAAGCACACAATGCAGACAGAAACTAGTTTTTAGATTCTCTACCCTTTCCTCTCCCGTTCAAACAATGAATGGCTGTGGATTTTCTATAGGAATCAGTCATCATTTAGTGGATGAAAATGCTGGAAGTGACAATCACTATAAAGTAGGATTAATGAAAATTTTTGTTTTTTTCAATTGTGTTTAAATATATTTTCTATTTTTTTTAAATGGCAATGGCCTCTTTTTATAACAAGAAAGTTTCCTCTTTCCCCCCACCTATATAATCACTGTTTAATTATATTAACATAAATTTCATGGTGCTCATAAATTATTTAGAACAAATTAGCATTAAATATGTCATTTGTGACCTTCAGTTATTTAGCTTCTCTGAGTCTCAATTTTCTCATCTCTAAAGTGGATATAAAATCATTAACATAACAGTCTGGCACAGGACATAGCACATATCATAGCACATAGTTCATGCTCTTAAAGAAAGTGTTTTTTGAAAAAAACAAATTTTTGTAATTGTGAAGAGCACATGAAATTGTGTAAGCCATAAAATTGGTAGTAAATATTCCCATATGTTCTACTTAAACTGTTATATTGTGTGGTTTTTTTCTGAAGGGTTTTATATAAGCGTAGTATCCCCAATGTAGGGTATATGTAACCCAGAGTTTTGTTGAAGATCCTGATTCTTTATCAAAATAAAGAACATGTTTTCAAGATAATGAGCAAAAAAAAAAAGAGTCTCATCTACACCCATTTTGCCTCACTTTATGCTTTCTTTTCTTTTTTTACCAATTTATTGAGGTGTGATAGACACACAAAAAGTTGTACATATTTAATGTATACAATTGATGAATTGGAGATAAGCTTATATCCATGAAACTAACACCACAGTTTGTGTCATAAACAACCCATCGCCTTCTCCTGTGCTCTGTGTGTTTCCTGAACGGAATGGAAGCTAGCCCCACAAGTGCTGTTGATTTGTAGGGCTGTGCAGAAGAACAATTTTACCCAGAGAGAGACTAAAAAGAGAGGGGAATGAGAAAATACCTCAGATCAGACACATTGCTTTATGTACTGCAAGAGTGAGAGGCACTCCACAAAAGAAAGTCAGGAAATTTCAGACTAGCAGCTTCCAACCATAATGATAGAAATGGTGATCAGCATCTATCCCAATCGTTCACTGAGTGATCACACATGCCATAAACCAAGCCAGGCATGCTGTGTGCATTATTTTACAAGAGCCCAATGAAGTATCTACTCTTATGCCCTTCTTCAGGTAAAAATACTTAAGTGCTGAAAAGTTCAATGGTGTCCCTAAGATCATACCACTCATAAATGTCAGGGCCAGATTTGTCTGGTCACAGAAGCAGAGCATACACCACAACTAGTTGGGTAGAAGAATGGCATGACCTTGGATGCCTACCGTATTTTCCGGCGTAAAAGACGACTTTTGAAACGAAGAAAAGTCAACCGAAAATCGGGGGTCGTCTTATACGCCAAGTATATCCCGAAAACTGTCTCGATATGCCGCTAAACAAATTTTCCAACTCGATCCCGCACCAATCACTGCAAGGCTGCTCGGACCGCCTCTCTAACGCAGCCAATCCAAGCAGGCTTTTTATGCATGCAAATTATACATGTTCTGTACCCGAAGCTACACTGTGTTCTAGTAAAAAGCCTGCTCAGATTGGCCAGAGTCAGAGAGGCGGTCTATTATAAC
>PVKE010033600.1:0-17846 GCA_004027555.1 Craseonycteris thonglongyai
CCAATAAACATTAATAAGAAATATGGAATGATTAGTATTAAAGATTTCTAAAGCCCTTGTATTTTTGAGGTAAAGGGGAAGCATATTGATTACCGTACATTTGGAATTCATTATGTCAAGTTATGCTTATTAGACATTTAATGGAACTACCAGGTAGAGGGTACTTAAACACATACTTCAAATTTTGTTGTCCCCAAATGCAATCAAAATGACAATGAATCTTTTTAAGGCCTACAAGATAGGGAAAATGGGAGAAGAAACAATAAGAACAAAATTTTGAAGACTTGAAAGATGATAGATGAGTTATAAAGAACTTTAGCAGGCTTCCCATCATTAAATTACTTTGCCAGAAACAGGAAAGCCAAAAATCACCTTATTTTACACTGAAAATCCTCAGTCTCAGGAATTGGCAGCATCATATTCTTGTGGAAATGAAGTGAAAAAGAGAGACTGAAATAAGGATAAATCATTAGAAGTTTAAGAAGTGGTTAGATTACTAGAATTTTCAACTATGAGAAGCTGCAGTACTGCTCTTCTTTCATTGCAGCATATTCTCAGGACAGAGTAAAACAGATTTCTGGCTGGAGGATCCCAAGCAGAGTTGAGTTGGGGGAGCCTTATGGCAAAACAGTGAGAGTAAAAGAATGTGTGCACACTGGAGCCGTCTTCACCCAACTACCTTGTTCTACCCAGCTCCATAATACTGCAAGCTAGAGAAGATTGGATGAGTTTTATCTGAACAGCCCAGGAGGAAAAAACTAAAAGCAGTGACATCAGAGTTTCCCTAACTAAACTGCCTAACCAGATCACTCTACAGCGATACTAACCCCAGTAAAACAAGAAATTAAGCCAAGAAAGTGGAAAACCAGGGATACAAGAAAGGAGGTACATCCAGGAGAGTGAAGAAGGGAAGCCCAGTATAACAGTGAAGGGGAAGTCCCAAGCTGATAGCCACATATCAGGCATAACGCCTGAAAGAAAGTCTGACAGAAGAATCTGAAAGATATTTCATCAGAAATATCAAATGAATGTATCTGAGAACCTTAAGACTTAGAGAAGTGGTAAAATAAATAAATGAATAAATAAAATTGGGGATTAAGCTAGTGATAAGTACATGGAAAACTCAACAAAAGATAAAACTAAACAATTAGCTCCAAGGCAAGTAAAAAACAGTTTAAGAAAGAAAAACTAATCATAGTTTTCTATATGGTTCAGCTCTGAGTAGTTTTGTATAGTCATGCTAAGATAAGCACTATACTGATGGGTATAATCAAAAGAAAAATTGCTATGACCATATCATGACGGTGTGAAAAATGAGAGAAGGTGCATGTGTGGTGGGAAGAGTCATATTTTGTAGTGGGAAGTCAATAGATAATAACAAAAAATGAAAATTAAGAATAGGTAGCGGGGAGGGAGTAGAGAGGGGGAATCAAACATAGGTGATGGAAAGTGAGCTTATTCTGGGTAGTGAGCACATAATGTGATGTATAGACAGTGTAATGTAGAATTGCACACCTGGAAACAATGTAATTGATATCAATTAATGTTACCCCAATAAATTTAACAAAAAAGAAAAGAAAAGAAAAGAAATATAGGTGAATGCATGTTCTTTAGAGATGTGAAAATAAATACCAACATGACCAGTAAAAGATATAAAAATGTGTTAGGGAAGGGAGAGCAGATATAATACTAATGTTTTTCTCCTAATAAACCATAAGAAAGTATTTGATATTTTAAACTACATGCTTTTAAAATGTTTGATACAAATAAAAATCTAACCACTTCACATTCATTAGATTGACTATTATTTAAAAAAACCAAACAAATAGCAACAAAAGACAGAAAATAACAAATATTGCTGAGGATGTGGAGAAATTAGAATCCTTGTGCATTGCTGATGGAATGTAAAATGATGAGGTTACTGTGGAAAAATTTGATCATTAAAAAAAAAATGAAATAGAAGTACTTCGTGATCCAGCAATTAAACTTCTAGGAATAAATCCAAAAAGAAAAACTGAGAGCAAGTACTAAAATAGAAACTTGTATACCAATGTTCATAGCAGCAATATTCACAATAGACAAAAGATAGAAACAACCAAAATGCTCATCAATAGATGCCAAAATGTTCATCAATAGATGAATGGATAAGCAGAATGTGGTACAAATATAGTTAGTGGAATTTTATTCAGCCTTAAAAAGGAATGAAATTCTTATACTACAGCATGGATGAAACTTGAAAACATAAAAAGTGAAGTAAGCCAGACACAAAAGGTTAAATATTCCATTTAGATGATGTACCTAGAATAGGCAAATTTATAGAAATAGAAAATATTCATAGGAGAATAAAGGTTACCTGGGGCTGTAGGGAGAGGAGAATGGAGAGTTATTGTTTAATGGGTACAGAATTTTAGTTTAGGATGATGAAAAAGTTTAATGAATGGATAGCGGTGATGATTGTACAACATTGTGAATATACTTAATGCTACTGAATTCGACACTTTACAATGGTTAATAAGTAAATTTTTTGTCATGTCTATTTTACCATAATAAAAAAAGGAAAAACTAACTAAATGGACAAAGAATGGTAACAAAATAAAACATTCAATTAAAACATTTCAATATCAACTACTGTAAGAATGGAAATAATGTATAACTTCTATAGCAGTATTAGAGGAAAAAATAAAACTTGATCAATTCTTTACAAAATAGGAAAGGAGACTAGAAGTTAGCAGCCACATGGTAATTAAAGAAGGTGAAAGAATGAAATCTAATAAGGCAAACCTTGGAAGAAAGGTTAAAGAAGAAAGGGGTTGAAAAGAATGTGTGGATGGGGAAGCCGGGATGGCTCAGTGGGTTAAGCGCTCACTTTGCAGCGCTGGGGACTGAGGATCGAGTCCTGGCCCCGGCCCATGCGGAACCATGTGCTTAACTGGGAGCTCCCCCAGTTCAGTTCTCTCTCTGTCTCTGTCTCTGTATCTCTCTCTCTCTCTGTCAAAAATAAAAAATAAAAATAAATAAATAAAAATATATTAAAAAAACAAAAAGAATGTGTGGATATATGTGACAGTCCTCAGGCAAATAAGCTGATTGCTTGCCGTGAAAGATAAGAACTGACCCCAGCACTAAAGGGCCAGTGGTGACCCTGAGAAAAAGGAGAGGTGATAAGAAATTCCTTCAGCATGGGCCCTGGGTACAAGTCAGCAGGTGGTGCTGTCTGCATGGATATAAGCTTGCTTTCCAGAGCAACACAGAGAAAGAAATTAAAGTGTAATGAGCCATTCATGCATACGAGTCTTATTTATAACTTGAGAATTACATACCTTTCAGTATTCAATACATTATCCAACATTTCAATATTCAGTATATCAACCAATACTTAACTAGAGCTAATGATATGCCTGCACTGAGCAAAAGGTATTATGGAGTAGAATAAACCTAATAACCAATGCCACCATTCAAAAATATCTGTAAAAGCATCAGATGTCCATAAAATTTTCCAACTACCTCTTGATATTCATTCAATTGAATATTAAATATGCTTTGTCTCAATTTCCAATATTTAAGATATTTTTATTCTATTTTATTACTTTTCAATTTGTCTAATCACCAAAATCATGATATTATATTCTACCATTTTTTAAGATGGAGAGTATTTCAGTAACTATATAGATTGAACAAATTTTCTCTGGCCAGTCTGAAAAACCAAACAACTATTAAAGATAAGGAAAATACCCACCAGAACATACAACTAAAATTGTAAAATAGTTCCTAATTGCTATCTTTATTTATAAATTTAGTAGAAATATTTTATTATTTCAATTCTTTATGTGTATTATTGATCACATTTTAATAGATAAGTTTAAATATATGTGTATAAAAAGATTGAAAGGAAAAAGGTAAATTCTTTCTAGGTGGTGAGATTGGAGCTATGTTTTCTGAATAATCAAGAATGGCTATGTGTAACTCTTGTATGATTAATTGGGTTTTATTTTTGTTTTTCAAATAAGACAGTATAATTTTTAAAAATTGGATAAGCATTGTCAAGAAGGGTTATAAAAATCAGTTGCCAAACAATATCAATCTATTTATTATGTGTCCTTACTAGGAACACTATGAGCAGTTCTAGGTACCTATGACTACTCAAGAATGCCTTTTTCTTGAAAGAATAAAAGACTATAATGTGAAAAATAAAATATACTGTCTTTCTAAATTTGGTAATGAGAAGTGATGAAGGAAGAGGTGTACTTGGCATCTAACACCTCCTATAGAAAGTTAAACATGTCAGTAGGAAGACTATAGGCTGCAGATAACTCTGGAAAAAGGACCATGAATTGAAAACATAGCAAACATCTCAAACAGAAGATAAGGACAGGCATGAATTAAGTACCTTGCTTTCAGTATGACAAATATCCAAGACAGAATATATCTCCATCCAGAACAAGAAAGCTAATTCTAGAGAGAATCATTTAATCTCAAAGGAGCTGAAAGAAACAGCTCTAGAATTAGATTAAATATAGAAGTAAGGATGAATCATATAGGCAGACAAACTAAAAGTGAAAAATGAGATGATGTTTATAATTATCAGTGTTATATTTGTAAAAATGGAATATATGTTTTGGCTTTTTGGCTGCATTCTTGAGGGTACAAGGCTAATAAAATTGAGAATAAGGGAAAATTGGAGAAAAAAGGGATATGGGAGGTCTTAAAGTTTGAGGATCCTTGGTTACTTGCTGGGATTTGCATTAAGTAACCATCACTGGAGTTAAGAGCACAGAGCTCAGGAATCATTAGCCCAGAGAGCCAGATAGATGCTCACAGTAAGAGCTCATTGAGGGCTTCCACCAAGACAACTGTGGTACAATAATTTTCACACCAAAAATAGCTTTTCTTATTCACTTAAAGGAATCTCTTATGGAAGAAGATTCTGAAGGAGAGGTGAAAGAGAAAAGATTATATTCCAGAAGTTTGGAGAAGGAACCTCAAGCTAACATCCCGCCAAGCCCTATGCCATCTCAATACTACCACCCTTTCTTCCAGTGGGTAGAAAGTTACCTAAGGGGTGGGAGCAGCATCCGTGACTACAATTAGGGAATTATTATCATATCTTTATTTAATTATATACCCAAGCATACTGAGAAGGACATAGTAGCCACCGCCATCCTTCAACCAAGTCAACTGATGAGGGCAGTAGAAACTTGTTCTGGGGGCAGCTCTCTACAGTGGGACTTACTGATGTGAAAGGTAGAGATCTGAGGGTGTCATCTAAATCTAGACAGTTTTGAAAGGTGATAGACAAAAAGACACACATCCTGCTGACCAAATCTTAGAGTAGTAAGATGAAAAAACATCCTTAAAAGTTAAAAAATGTTTTGGGTAAGTAAAATGAGAGTAGTAAATTTAAGAAATGCCTTACTCCAACTAAGTGCAGGCTGGAAATTTATAGTTAGTGCAGACTGTGTGATAGCCACTGAGGAGGAAATCAGTCCTGGCTCTTAAGAGGTTATGGTCTAAATGGAAAGATTGATGGGAAGTAATTCCATAACTAATTGGATCAGTTGTGGGAAATTAGGTAGAGATAGAGACAGAGATAGAGATAGACATGGTGATATGAAAGGAAATCTATATAAAATATAACAGCATCCAAAATGCATTGTCACTGATTTCCTCATTAAAAGGGTTTAAATATTTTTTCTATTAAATTTATTAGGGCAACATTGGTTAGTAAAAATTACATAGGTTCCATGTGTATAAGTGTACATTACATTGTTGCAGTCTGTGTGTTGCACCACCCAGAGTCAGTTATCTTTCTATTACCATATATTGGAGTTCCCCTCTCTCCTCTCCCACCCCCTCCCCTCTTACCCTTAGGTAACCACTAAACTATTGACTGTGTCCATCAGTTTTTGATGAAAAGGTTTTAATGCCTCTGGTTTTCTCAGTTTCTGGATTTACTAGAAGTAGATGGTATATGAAAATTTCAGGTTAAAAAATGTTTCAGTATAGATTTATTACTTATATTCTTTCTTCCTTGAAAAGGGTGATTATAAGGCAGAGAATTTTGGATAAAGGAGCTGGAAAATATTTATGAGACTGAGAAACAAAGCTATTATTAAAATTGCAAGATTTCATTGTAAGCAATTAAATGCAGTTAATGACAACTTAACAATAGCTGTAAAACCAAAGATACTATTTATGTGTCTGGACTCTATCAATATTTGTTTACCATTACTTTAGATTTTTCTTCTTATATAAAAACACTTTATTTCTTAAATGAGATCAATATTCATAACCAAAAATAATGGTGAGCTGATTTTATTTAAATCAGCCTTTTCTGGTTATTGAACATTTTGTATGAATAAATTAATTCTTATGAAGATGATGACTTATCTGAAATAGCTTCCCAATCCTTTAAAATGTCAAAGGCATCTTTTCCTAGCATAAAAATACTAAAGGCATTTTGCTATCACATGGTTTATTAGCAGAATAGGAAAATTAATCTTATCCTAAGCCAAAGCAGAAATATAATTAGCTAAATCAAGAAAAGTGTGACATTTGCTCATGAACTCTTCCTTTCTGTAAGATATCTATTTTGGGAAATCATAAAACCAGAGTAAGACAAAAATATGAGAAGATATTAGGCTTCTTCAACTAGTTATTGTTAAGTATTAGGAAACGAACGTGGCTTTTTCAAGATCTATATGAAAACAAAGTAATGCAGGCAATTTTAAAAGGTATGTCAGTTATTAATAACAATTGTCTGTTTTACAAAAAGCAAATAGGAGTGTCACTCATTGTAGTTAGTGTTAGGTGAATGACTGAATTTACCTGGTTTTTCCCTCATGCTGTCACTCTGCCTTTCTAGCTCTAAGCTACGCATAGTATGGAATTTGCCATACTGCATATGTCCCTAAAGATTCTGTTTCACTTCAGTTGGGGCCCAGAGAAACTATTTGCTTTAAAATTTAAAAAATTTAAGAGCTGATGTTCCCAACCTACTTCTCAACCTTGAATTTGCTGAGACTAGCTCTAGGATAAATTTGTAAAAAATTATTGTGCATAAATTTTTATTTGGGTCTACATTTGCTATGAGAGGAGGTCTTTCATTTTTATTTTCTCATATTGAAAATATTTACCAAGTTTATTATATTGAAAAGCCTGATCCTATTACCTAGTACCCCCTCTTTTTTTTAAGATAATGACATTTTCACTGTAGAGGGAGATATTTTGCAAGATTTTATGTGTTGGGGGAGGGATTTGTAACTGAAATTTGATTCACATACATGTTCAGCTTTGTATACATGTATCTGTGTGCACATAGAAAAATAGAACATTATCTAGATTCAAAGAGATGCGTGAATAGTGTTTAAAGTGCTTATTTCTGAGGACTGGGGTTATATGTGAATATTCTTTCTTCAGTGGGTTTCTTTGTATTCTCTGTTTTTGTTTGTTTGTTTGTTTTTTGAGTGCATACCTTACTTTATAATAAAAAAATAAAAATAAAAACCAGCTACTTTACCCAAAATGATTGAGCACTTTGTATGAGCACAGCATTGCCTAAGCAATTTGAGTAGTAAAAAAACAAAAAGACTTCCCTTCCTTTTGGAGCTTTCAGTAAGACACAAATTGATCGGTACACTGTGTGATAATCTTTTTGTTGCTTGATGTGTGTCAGAGAATTCGTTTTACTTCACATACTTTATCACCTTTAATTCAAACATACAGAAAATGTATCAGTTCACTTAATGGTATGTTATTCAGTAATTTCAATAGATGTTGATGATGAACATGGATATTCATGTTTTTTTAATTGATTATTTTATTAAAGATTTGTTCTATTGTTTTTGACAGAGACAGAGAGAGATAGAGACAGACAGACAGAATGGGGAGGACCTAGAGCAGTTTCCATAGTTGTACGTCCTCAGTTTTCAACATGGTTTTGTTCCACACAGGTGGTGGGGGCCGCACAGGGTAGGAACTGGGCTGGGGACCTCCCACATGGGAGGCACATCCCCGTGAGCTGGGGGCTGAACCAGGGGGTGGGGCAAGAGCTGAACTGGGGGCCTCTGACATGGGAAGGATGCCGCAGTTCAGATTATGAGTCCTCACAGGCTGGGCTCAGGATTCAATCCTTGGTTTCTAGGGCTGCAAAGTGAGCATGTAACCTGCCAAGCCATCCCAGCTTCCCCTTATAATTTATTTTTATTGTTTTGTTTTGTTTTTGACAGAGAAAGAGAGACAGCAAAGAGAGACAGAGAGAAGGGGAAGGGCTCAGAGCAGTCTCCATAGTTGTACATCATTACTTTTTGATATAGTTTCACTCCACAGGTGGGCGCAGGGCTGTGCAGGGCTGCACAGGGCAGGAACTGGGCCGGGAGCCTCCCACATAGGCCCCAGCAAGAACTGAACTGGGATCACACCCCAGTGCATGAGCCAGGGCCAGGATTCGATCCTTGGAACCTGGGGCTGCAAAGCAAGTGCTTAACCCGCTAAGGCATCCCTGCTTCCCCAATGTGCATTTTTTATAATAATAAGTTACAAACAAGATAAAAAAAAAACAACCAAAAAACAAGAAGACAAAAAGCTATGTATAAAGACTAAATAGAAAGTAGTCTAGATAATGATAATTTTTTTCTACCTTTTCAATTTACTATTATGTGCATCTATCTTTCCCATAATGGGAGAAAAACAAACTTTTAATGATTTTAATATATATAGCAGCCAAAGAACAATTTTTTTTTTTTTTACTAACTTTGGGGCACTGATCCCTACTATAATGGACTTTTAGTGAAGAGAGAGACCAGTATGAGATAAGGACACTTGAGGAAGCTTCAAGAGGAAATGTAGGGCTCCCTGAGTACTCTGGAAGAACGGTCAGATTCCGTAAGAACATGGAGGGATGATGTTCACTTGTGCAGCAGTAATCAGAACTGGACCCTGTGTGAAACAGGGTCATACTAACTTGCTCACCACGGTGGCTATAAGGATCAAGGGGGGAGTTCTCATGGCATCATGTCTGGATGAGAGACTCTCAAGAAGTATCAGTCAATGTGATGATGGTGAGTGACAACAAGAATAGCAAAGGGACATGGACTCCAGAGTCCAGAAGAAGGAACTGTAAACCTGTTAACAGTCTGGGTCCTTGAATGGAAATAAGAGTGCCAAATAAGAAATAGGCCTTCTATTTTCTCGTCTCAGAAATCGGGAAGAGGGTGCCCGAGCCAAAATAGAACAGGCTAGGGAACTGGTGTGTACATGAAGGTGGTAAAACAAGTTTGGGACATTTGGAATTAAAATTTTTAGTGAGACAGTTACCAAATAGTAGTAAATTGCAGTAAAATCTTGTAGGGGGCTAGAACACTGGGAGAGTTCAGAGTTAGACTGGGAATTGTCTGCCAAAAGCAACTGTTGGTTTTGGTTAACTTGAGCCTTGGAGATTACCTGTGGTTTAAGGTAGGAAAGGAGAAAAGAAGCCAACTACAGAAGCAAAGGAAGAGTGGTCAGTGTGTGATGAAAAACACAAGCTGAAGTTGGCATCATAAAAACAAGAGCATTCTGTTTTTCCTATTGCATCCCATTCTACTACCCTATGATGACACCAGTTCATTCTCTGTTCAACTTACTGCTCTGCTTAAAAGGATGCCTTGACTTTAAACTTGATACCTGAAGGCCAATTGCTAGGAGCCACTAAATTGATTACCCCCAAAGCACTGTATGTCGATCAACAATTAGATTGGAGAAAAGAAGAACAGAGTCATTTATCAAAGAGTGAAAAATAAATAAATAAATAAATAAACAAGCAAACAAACAAAAAAACCCAAAACATTGAAAGAGGCCTTGCAAGTCAACCTAATTAGAATGAGGAAAATATAGGGCTTAATTCTCAAAGAAGCAAAATGGAAGCCTCAGTCCAAGTCTTCTTTTTCCTTTCTAAATCTTTGTCTTTTAGGGATTGAGAAGCTGAATTGAATAAGAGATTGGGTAGAAAATGAATAGAAAAGCTAGAGACATGTTGGAAAGGCAGGTTCTTCTATAGTTCCAAAAGACTAATTGAGATACTATGTTTTGGGCATTTTCTTTTAATATTTATTTTATTGTTTTTGACAGAGAAAGAGAGAGAAGGGGGAGAACCCAGAGCAGTCTCCATAGTTGTACATCATCAGTTTTTGACATGGTTTTGTCCCACACAGGTGGGCAAGGGCTGTGCAGGGTGGGAGCTGAGCCAGGGACCTCCTTTGTGGGAGGCACACCCCCATGAGTTGGGGACAAAACCAGGGGCCTCCCTCCCTGGGAAGCTGGCCCTGGTGAGAACCTAACTGGGGGGGCTCCCACATAGGAAGGACACCCCAGCTTAGCATATGGGTCTGCAAAGGCCAGATTGGGACTCGATCCTCGGACTCAGGGCTGCAAAGTGAGTGCTTAACCTGATGAGCCATCCCGGCTTCCCCTGGGCATTTTCTGTGTCAAGCACTGTGCTAACATTTCACGTCTTTAACCAATGTGATCCTCATTGCAACGCTGAGGTAGGTAGTCTTATCATCCTAATTACAGTTGAGAGGACAAGTGGAAGATTATAGCTGCAGATGAGGGAGGCCACACAGCTAGCCTAAGTTCTCCTACATAGACAGCATGTTGTTGGACTTTCTAACACTTATGGTGGCTCTCTTACTGTGCCTCTGCCACCTCTTAGTGCTATCAATTTGCCTTCTGAGAAGCTCAGGATTGTCCATGAGATGCCTGCCACCAAAAAGAATGAAGGTTAAAAAATAGCTGAAAATAAAGGGAATAAACTACTGATACACAAGGTGGATTAACCTCAAAGTATTATGAAAAAAAAAAAAAAGTATTATGATCTGGATTTGGCTTGAAAATGTGAAATGCTCTGTGCAGATAAAAGGTCATATTTTTCAAACATAGCATTCTTACTTTTGCAGAATTAAAGACAGGTAAGAAGAACATGTGCTTTTGGATTTTATAATTGGTAGAATTTAGCATTGTGGACTCAGAAGTCAAGCAATTGAATAGAGTGTGGCTTAGAAGTTATGTAGATTTATATTTTTGAATCCTGATTCTACCTGTCATGTACTAGTTGCATAATATTGGATACGTTACATTCTACCCTGGCAAACATAGCAAGTCATTGTGAGACTTAAATGAGATAGGGCTCTTCACTGGGGACCGTACAGTAACAACTTAACAAATAGTATTAATATTATGCTAAGTAAAAGAAGCCAGACACAAAAGGCTACACATATTATTCTATTTATATGAAATCCTTAAAAGGTAAATCCTAGAAAATCAAAACTACAATAAAAGAAAGCATACCACTGGTTTCCTGTGGCTGAGGAGTCAAAGGGACTCCTTTGGGTAAGAAGGAATTTTTTAGCAAGATGAGAATATTCTATATTGAGTGCAACAGTGGTAATTGACTGTTTATATTTGTCAAAACTCATCAAATTATGCATCTAAAATAGATGTATTTTATTGTGCAAATTGTTTCAATAGAACTAACCTCCCCCCAAAAAAAGCTTATTTTCTTTTCTATATTTCCTTGAAGAGATGTTACCTTTAAGTTTCACATTTAAGTTATCAGTGTTATCTATTTTCATAAAAGAAGAATATCTTCATAATAGCAAATTATTACTTGGAAAACTACAGTGGTACTTCTGGAGGCAAGGTAGTATAAAATGTGGTCAAGTGAACTCAGGTAGAGCAAACTAACTGCACACAAATGCAACTCTCTACAGTCTCCTGGTGGCAGCAATTTAAAATTTCAGTTCATTCATTCAGCAAGTATTCATTATGTTGAACCATTTGAAACTGCTATTGTTGTGATTCAAACATCACCATAAATCAACAATTCTAAATGGTTTAACCTAATATAAAGCATCTTCTGTGTGCTTAGGTAATATTCTGGGAGCTGGGAATATAGTGGGTAAGACGAACCACTAGTCCCTGCATTTGTTTTGCTTACATTCTTGTGGTCCAAAACACAAATAAGCAAAATCATTCCAAACTGTAACAGTAAATAAACAGGATAAAATGATTGGTGCTTACTTAGGGTGAGGTGAAAGCTACTATGAATAATAACATTGGAAAAGATGAAATCGTGAGATAGATATCAAGGGAAGATCTTTTAGACAAGGGAACAGCAAGTTGAGCATCCATAAAGTAGGATGAAATTTCAGATTGGGGCCATGCTGAGTAGAAGGGCTTATTGTTAGGAAAAATTCCAAGAAGTACACAGAGGAGAGTTTCGTACGGCCTTGAGGACTTTGAGAAGGAGTATGGATTTTATTTAGAAGCAAGTCAGTGAAGCCCTTTTACCAAAAGGGTTAACATGGTTCAGTTTGTATTTTAAAATACTGTATAACTTTATGGGTAATGGAAATACTCTGTATCTTGATTGTTGTGGATAAATGACTGTATACATTTGTCAAAAATAATTGAACTGTATACCTAAAAAGGGTGAATTGGTGAGTTTTACTTTATATAAATTATACCTTAATAAACCTAACCCCCCCAAATAAGACAACTCTAAGTTGAAGCACTAAGAATATTTTCTCTGGAAAACGTTAATGAAGTTTAGGGCTTGGATTTGTTTGTTTGGGGTGATATTACTTGTTGAATACTTTCCCCTCTTAAACTCCATACATGTATACTTTTTTGGAAAATAAAAATTAAATTTAAAGAAGATAACTCTGGCCACTACACGGAGAATAGATTATAAGATAGCAAGATGACAGACAGGGAGACTGGTGAGAAACGATATGATAGTGTCCTAGACTAAGGGTGACAGCGGAACTAAGAGATACAATAACACACAAATGTAATTTGAAAGTAGAGCTGACAAGACTTGATGGATTGGATTTAGATAAAGGGGATAAGGAAAAAGAAATCAAAGGACGACTTTCAGGGTGGGGTTGCCAGCATAGATGAGGCATTGTTGGCAAGAAGGAACAGTTTATTCAGGGTTTGTTTTGAACTTTTAAATATTGAGATGCCTATTACTGTACTTATCCAAGTGAATGCATCAGGAAAGCAATTGGACATATGAGCCTATAGCAGAGGTCGGAGACAAGGACTAGCTTTGAATGTCATCTGTGTATACATAATGTTTAAAGCCCTGGGATGGGTTGAGATAGAAGATCCAGGAAAAGGTTGAAGTAGAACAGTGAAAAGAGCCCCATAGCACTCCAAATTTGGAGTTTTGGTACACAGGGAGGAGATAGCTAAGCAGGGCAGTCCCCATATATATGTATTTAACCCTTTCAGTGTTGACGCTATGTATTATTCAGCTTGGAAGCTGTAACAAAATACCATACATAGATTGGGTGGCTTAAACAACAGACATTTATTTTTTCGTAGTTGTGGAGGCTGGAATTCAGATTGGGGTGCCAGCACAGTTGGTTTCTGGTGAGATCTCTCTTCTTGGCTTTCAGACAGGTGCCTTCTTGCAATACTGAGAGAGAGAGAGAGATGCAGTGGTAGAGGTGGGGCAGGTCCTGGGCTTCCCTCCTAACCAGCCCTCTCTCTTCCTTTCACTTTCTCACTAAATCTGGGCCCTAGTTTAGGGTGGGTGCACAGAGCAGGGAGAACTTCCTCAGTCTCCTAGTCTATTTAAACCACCCAGAGCGGGTAGTAAATTTAGCAACGTACATAGTTAGTCCAGCCTTTTCTTTCAACATTGCAAACAAAATTCTTGCTTATAATCCAGTATTATCATAATGGGCCACCAGACCACCGTTGTATATGTGGTCCCCCATTGCCCAAAATGTTATGTGACTCAGGACTATATTCTCATTGTAGAGTACATAGTCTATGAATTTACTGTTCAATATCATTATACATTTTGTAAATTTTCCCTTCATAAAGTACACAATGAATCTTTGAGCGTATCCCTAATTACAATAGTTTCTATGGGGAAATTCTAGCCACTTTCAAGCTTTGTACTTTATAACATAGTTTACAAGTACACATTGTAACAGAAGTGAAAGAACAACTCTATACCTCTCTGAATATTTCATGTTTTCTACCAGCAAGTGTCTTGGATGTGGACAATATAGGCTTAATCAATATTTGTTTTTGTATTTTCAATTTTTAAATACACCAATCTCTTCTTAAGTTCTTAGGCCCTAATGTAATGCTCTGATATGGTTGCAAGTTTTGGTACAGAGAAGCAGACAAAGATTTTTGAACAGGGATACTCATGGCAACATAATTTATGATAGCTAAAAATAGAAAGCATTTTAGATTAGAAACAAAAGGTGACTAGTCAAATAAATCACTACATATTCAAGTAACTAAATGTTACATGGGTGTTAAAAACCATTAGTCTAAAGAATAATTAATTTCTTGGGAATTATGCTCATGTAAATTGTTAAACAAAAAATGGTTTAAGAGGAAAAAAAACAAAAACAAAAACCTGAATGTAAAACCACAGGCACAACACAATCTGAATGTCCCCTAGCATCTTGCCACTTTGAGTAATCTATGGACTGGAATCATAGCCGTCATCTAGAGCGTACTGGAAAATTAGACTCCTAGGCTCCACTCCAAACCCACTGAATTAGAATCCTCAGGTGATTCTTAGGTGAATCAAAGTAGGAGAAGCTTTGTCCAGTTTTATTGACTTAGGGAGCAACATATGGTCAGCACTCTTAAAATCTGAACCAAAGTTCATGAGCTCATTAGCACCCTTATACCTAAACCAAGACCACAGCTCCCTCCAAGCACATACTCAGTACCTCTAAACAAAGGTGTATCTGTAAGTGCAGACTCAGGCAGTCATGTGGTGGATTAACTTCCCCCTCAATATCCCCAAAGGGAAAAATGGTCTTTAATAAATGGTGATTTTTTTTTTAATTATGTCTAAGAAAGTGGAGAGGGATATATTCTTTTCATTCTTGCAGTCTTTCATTGAATATGCCTTTTGTGTAATCTTGGCCCATTTGTTTTTCTTTTTGTTCCCTATTTTCTCACATGCCTCCTCTCTTACCTAAGAATTTTGAGAAGAGTCATGAAGGAGACCTAGGATCCCAGGTTTAAGAGAAATGATTGTGCCTTCGTGTGCAATGATGGATAGCACCACAGAAAGCAACATGCATGCTCACCCACCCCTTCACACTGGGACATGGGCAGTGCCATTCCTCTTGGCCATTTACCAATGGTCACTTTGCTGTGGTGCCAACCTCACTGATGTGGCTGACCCTGGTCCACTGCTGGTCAAAACTTCCCTCTGACCACTGCCCTCACAGTTAGACCAGTGAACCTTGGACCTTGGCTGTGACTCTCACTGTTTTAGATTGCCATGTGGAGTTTTACAAGCTCACTAGCCATATCATGGTTCCTAAGTCACCTGCTTCTATCCACTTGGTTGCTGGTGTCCTCAGAATATTTCAGTGCCATACTTTGGGCCACTATTAGAAGTGCCCTTGTACTTTCTCTTTTCTGGGCTGGCATCACCATCCGTCTCCATAAGGCAGATACCACCTATCTAATAAGAAGAGGAAATGGGAGAGGACATGGGCTTTAGCAGAAATTAGACAAGGTCAAAAGGGTTTGGGACTAAGGAATGTCTCTTCTGAGAGTTCTCCAGGAAAAAGGCCATCCTGATTATATTTAAGATGGAATATATGACACAATGGTAAAGCAGAGTAATAGGAGTTAAGAAAGAGTGGTTTGTTCTAATTCCCAGTGTGACTTTGAAAAGGTGCTCTCAGACCCTCAGTTTTCCCCTTTATAGAATGATTGGTAAAAATATTTATACCGGGGAAGCCAGGATGGCTCAGTGGGTTGAGTGCTCACTTTGCAGCGCCGGGGACCGAGGATCGAATCCCGGCCCCGGCCCTTGTGGAACCATATGCTGAACTGGGAGCTCCCCCAGTTCAGTTCTCTCTCTCTCTCTCTCTCTCTCTCTCTCTCTCTCTGTCAAAAATAAATAAATAAAAAAATATATTAAAAAAAATATATATTTATACCACCTGTCTCCACATAATGGTCAAGTTCAGTGAGATAATATTTGGAAAGGGGTTTTAAAATCTGTAAGATGCAATATTTGTACCAATCATATGTGGCATGAGTAAGAAAAAAGTTGATCTGCAACCAAAATTGTCCTCAAAATATACCACACCCAGCCACCTGGTAAAACCCATGAGTTTGTATTGTATATTACAAGGTCAAGAGTAATCTTGGAGGCTGATCTAGACTGATCAGTACATTAGAAAGTGATACACAGCTGCTACCTGGTAGGGGAAATTGAGGGCATCCAGAAAGAATAAAATGTTTATTATGGGAAGAAAACCATACAAAAAAAAAGAATATCCACATTTTATTTTCTCAAACATCTATATAATTGTTCAGATCCTAAATTTAGGAAGTTTTTGTATTTCACAATGTATTTTGTAGTCTACATAGATCTGTAGCAATATAAACACCATATGTACAATATAATGAATTAGCTGAAGGCATTGTTGACTTCATCATTAAAATTAATTTCTTAACATTTCTTAGCTTTATTGACTCTTTTTATCAATTCTTCTTCAGTTCTGTCATCATTCCTTTCCTCCTGTTTCTTTCAATTTTCTGTCTAAAATGTTCCAAAATAATTATTGTAAGAGCTGGAAAGATATGATGAAACATTTTTATTGGAAAGAGATGAACCTTCCAAACTCATTCTCAGCTCATCATCACAGCACCTAGAAACTAGAGTAAAAAATGCATATTTTGAGAGTTCCTCAGTGCTGAAGCATGCAGAACAGATGTTTCATTTAGCAAGTGTTCTCAATTAATTATACATGGTATCTCTATCTATGTGAGAGGAACGCTGCGTTGGAGAATAGGACTTGCCACTTTCCCCAGCAAGCTGATACGTGGACATGGACTCTTGAGCAACTTGTATTCACCTCAAGGAGAAGAGGTTTTCAAATGCTGTTTGTTTATTTTCATACAAGGACATCGAGGGGAAACAGTCACAGTTTCATACTTTCACCTCTGTGCATGCCATTTTCTTACCTGGAATGTATTTAACTGGATGCACCATTTTGCAATGCATGGCTTAGTTTCACACTTTTGTGTGTGAAATTGATGAACCCAATTCAGAGTGTGATAGCTCTTTTTTCAAATGGCTAAGTGATAAATGGTGTTATCATTTTCGTTGACATTAGTAGTAGTGTGGGGGAGAGAAAGGTGGTATTGGGCAAGGAAGTAATATTATCTTGAATTCTCCTTGTTGCACTGTAAGTTCCATGATGGCAGAGATTATTTTTATTACTCTTTGACACCCCTGCAATGGCTAGCACAATGCCTGTATCACAGTTGGCATTTTAAAAAGATTGCTTAGTAGATTATGTAAAATAGCCTTATTACTTTGCTAGCTTCACTTTGCTCTTGCATTTGAGCTAAAAGAGAGGGGGAAGAAAAAATAAGAAAATAAAAAATCAAACCTGAAAGCTATGGGGCAAATGAAAGACAAGGAGCAAAGTTAGCATTATCAGAAAAGCACAAAAGTAGGAAGCAGATAATCCTCAGGTCTGAAGGTCTCTAGTTTCTCTCCTGGTCTAGACATTTGCCCAACTCTGCTTTTCTGTCTTCACTACAGTGATTCTGCAGACAACCCTAAACAAGTCATCTAATTTCATGTACTTAAGAATGTCCAGGGGAAAGCCGGGACGGCTCAGCGGGTTGAGCGCTCGCTTTGAGGCCATGAGGACCGAGGATCGAATCCCGGCTCCGGCCCAGGCAGGACCCACGTGCTGAACTGGGGAGTTCCCACAGTTTGGTTCTCTAACTGTCTCTGTCTCTGTCTCTCTCTCTATCTGTCAAAAAGTAAAATAGAAATAACTATGCAC
>PVKE010033601.1:0-17842 GCA_004027555.1 Craseonycteris thonglongyai
CCCCGAGGACCGAGGATCGAATCCCGGCTCCGGCCCAGGCAGGACCCACATGCTGAACTGGGGAGTTCCCACAGTTCGGTTCTCTAGCTGTCTCTGTCTCTGTCTCTCTCTCTATCTGTCAAAAAGTAAAATAAAAATAAATATGCACTGAAGATAAAATAATTACTCTCTATAAATATAAAAAGATATAAAAAAAAAAAGATTAAAATTGGTGGAAGAAATATGAATAAACTTCAGGAAACTAATATCAAAGTCTGAATATAAATAATTTATGCCCTGTTAACTACAACATCAATAAATTAATTACTACCAATATAAATTGAAATAAAATTAAGAGTGATACTATCACTTAATCTGTCTATGTCATGAAAAATCATTAGCAAGTTTGTGAATTATGCACCTGCTTACATTTTGTTTCCTAGGATAATTATCTGAATAATAAAATGATTCTCCAGGAGGAGGCATCAATTTTAAGTGGTCTAAATAAATGTGAGTCTCAAAGTTATATTCAAGCAATCTGGTAAAAATATACCAAAATTTAAATTATCACAAGATTTATTTCCACCTTGTTACAAGAGTATGACAAGGATATCCACTACAGCCTCATTTAAAATATTCACCAACTAAATACAGAAGATTAGTTAAATAAACTATTATACATCAATAATAATATACTATGTAGTCATTAAAAATAACTAGGTAGCTCTATATACACCAAAATGAAAGAACAAATAATTGAGAAAAAAGCAATCTCCTCAAAATGTTTATGACATATTCCATTTATGGGTAAAAAAATAAAAAGTATTAAGCAACCAAAAAATTATTACTTATCCAACCATGTATGTATAAATTATCCTTGGAGGATAGAAAAGAAAAACTGGAGTTTTATCTGGGAGAAGTAAGAGATTATGGTCAGGTAGAATTATTTTTCATGGAATACCTTTATGTACCTTTGAATTTTTATGCCATATGTATACTTATTTTTAAAATATTTCTAATGTGCTCAGAAAGTCATTCTGTTGCACATATAAGAAAAACAACCATTCAAAGCTATATACATGAAATCTATACAATCCCTTCCTACAGCTTTTAAAAGTCTTCTTTAAAGAGAATTCCATCTAGTGGAGTTAGTAATCAGACAAAAACTGCATACCTGTACTAAGTTTATCTCACAAATAGTAAGACATACCATATCCAAGACACAGCAATACTGCAGTATTTTATAGTCATGCTATTTGTGTTAATTAATCACTGTTAATTTTTATAAGGAATTAGATTTTCACTATTCTTTTTAATGAATTATCACTTGCCCGTGGTCTTGCAAACAACTTTTTAAAGCATTACCAACAATATTTATGTATGAATCAGCTTTCAATGGCTGTGCTATTATGCTTTCTATTTTTATCTCTTTTAGTGTCCCAGGTAAATCCAAAGTCTTTCAAAAATATCTGCTTTGACAAAAATTGAGTCCATCCATATCAGGAAGGAAGAAAAATGAGGCATGGCACATGGAAGAGAAAACTATTGGTTAGTAAATTTTACCTTCTAAATCATTGAAATTCAAAAGTACACTGTATCAAGAATGTTGATATCATGGCTAATGTTCAAAATTTGGCTAATGACAAGCATTTCCAGTGATTTATAATCATGCAGGGTTATTCAGAGTTCAACATAAATCAAAACACCAGAAAAAATCCACTTGCCATGTTTCATTTATAAGGTCAACTGAAGGTAAAATCCACACAGTTCTAAATTTATTTCAAGCTTTTTGATATAAATTAAAAATTATAGATGCTCAGACTACCTAATATTTGCTTCATTATTGATGACTAACCCACAACAAATTACTTGCATCGCTTAGGATTCTTAAATTTGTAATTATTTTCATTTGAAACAATAAATACTAGCTCTTATGCAATGCATATGAACATACTATATTAGTTTTTAATACTTACTAAACTTTCATATAAGCATTAAAAATGAGATATCATCACTATTTAGCAGCTTATCTTTAAGACATAAAGATTTTCTGCAAACTGGAAAAATAGGGAGATCTGCTATAATAAATTTATTACAGGGATTCCCGGTAATATAATGCACATGGAAGCACCACTCATAAGGAAAGGAGCAGTATAGTTCGGTGGTTAAAAACACAGATTCTGGGAGCCTACCGGTACTGTTTGAATTCAAATTCTAGTTCTGCCATACACCAGCTGTGTGAACTTGGACTAGTTACTTAACCTTACTACACTTTGGATTCCTCACTTCTAAAATGAGGATAATAATGGTATGTACATTACATATGGTTCTTGCATGGAATAAAGCAAATAGAACAGTGCCTAGCAAATAGTAAATACCCAATAACTGTTACCTCTTCTTATTGAATTTGTATTAATTTTATTTGTATAAATAATAGGATAGTATTAGTCTGAGCATTAATAAGATTCTAAGGAATAAAGACATTACACATAAATAATGAGGAATTAAGACAAAGATAATTAGGGGGACAATATATAAATCACATCTAAATTCCTTTTTTTTTTGAACTGAACTGGGGGCCTCACCCCATTTGGGAAGCACACCCCAGTTCAGCATGTGGGTCCACCTGGGCCGGAGCTGGGATTCAATTCTCGGTCCTTGGGGATTCAAAGCGAGCGCTTAACCCACTGAGCCATCCCAGCGTTCCCAAAAATCACATCTAAAACTGGCAAGAAACTATACTATAAAAATTTATAACCAAATTTCTGAATTTAATGTTGCTTAGGAACACAGTACATAGTTAAGTCACAATATTCATGATCTTTTTTTTTTTAAGATTTATTTTTATTGTTTTTGACAGAGAGAGACAGAGAGAAGGGGAGAACCCAGAGTTAGTCTCCATAGTTGTACATTAGTTTTCACTATAGTTTCATTCCACAGGTGGGAGAGGGGCCATGCAGGAAAGAAACCTGGCTGCGGGCCTCCCAAGTGGGAAGCTCGCCCCCACAAAAACCCAACTGGGAGCACTCCCCAGCTCAGGATATGAGTCTGCATGGGCCGGGGCTGCGATTTGATCCTCAGACCCTGGGGCTTCAAGACAAGTGCTCAACCTTCTGAGCGATTCCAGCATCCCCGTAATATATATACTCTTGATAAATTATGCACGTTACTGTTTTCCAATCCTATAAGGCATGACACTATGTTGAACAATAACTTTTCTAATATGGTACACATACAAGACAGGATTTTAACTAGTCACTACCTACAGTAGTGCCTAGGCATATTTGAGACTAACAAATATTCTACCTTCATTCAAATACAGCCAACAAGCTACTATTACTTTATCTTAAAATCTAATGAGGGGAAGCCAGGATGGCTCAGTGGGTTAAGAGCTCACTTTGCAGCCCCAGAGACTGAGGATCAAATCCTGGCACCGGCCCACGTGGACCCATATGCTGAACTCAGGAGTGCCCCCAGTTTGGTTCTCACTGGGGTGAGACCCCGGCCCAGTTCCTGCCCTGTGCAGCCCCACACCTACCTGTGGAATGAAACTATGTGGAAAAACCAATGATGTGCAACCATGGAGACTGTTCTGGGCCCTCCCCCTTCTCTCTGTCTCTGTATCTCTCTCTGTATCTCTATCTCTCTCTATCTCTCTCTCTCTCTCTCTGTCAAAAACAATAAAAATAAATCTTTAAAATCTAATGAGAAGATTTACAACCTGAATCATATACTATGTCTTCCCTGTGGCTTTCTCCTTGTCCTTTGCCCAATGTCTTTAAAATGCCTTTCATGAGAATGAATATCCACACTTTGCTGTTTGGCCATGTGACTGAACTACAGAACTGTATTTCAGATTCAGCTCCTTCATTTGAGGTATTATATAAAGACATGCATCTTTCCTCTGCTCAGCTATACAGCTTCTATGAATGGTTAATCACTGAAACACCTGCACAGACAGCTACCCCATATATCCATGGCCAATTCAAGATCCTTTATCTGCTCACTCATCTTTTACTAAGGTTTGGCTCAATTTATGTAGACAGCAAATTTCTGGCCAATATTCTACAGCTGGATAATTCACATATGGCTCATCAAGAGTTGGCTGTATTTTAGAATGTAATCTTACAATTAAATTTGAACTTTACTAAACAAAGGCATCTAAACTTAATTTTCCAGGGATGCCAGGATAGCTCAGTGGCTGAGCACTTGCCTAGCAATCACGAGGTCCAGGTTTAATTCCCAGCCCAAGCTCATGCAAACCCATATGCTGAACTGCAGCGCAACTGCTAACCGCCAGGACAGCTCCGTGGTGAAGGTTCTTGCCTCTCATGAGAGAGGCCCCCAGTTCAGTTCCCACTCTGCGCGACCCCACATCCATGTCACAACTAATGATGTACAACTACGGAGACATGGAGACTGTGCTGGGCCCTATCCCTTCTTTCTCTCTCACACACACACATACCTTCTCTCAAACAATACTGTTGTTGTTTTTTTAATGAAAGAAAGCTATAAACTTAATTTTCCTAATGTAACTAGATAGTTGAAAATTGATAGAATTCATACATATTGTAGTATGGTTCCATCTTTGAGGAAAATATATCAAAACATTTTGTCTTTAATTTCTAAACTGGATAATTAATACTCAATTTTTCATAAAAATGCAACATTTCCACTTCTTTACACAGTAATTTACTTAGCCCACAACAATCCTTTGAGCTATGCATTATCCCCATTTTACAGATGAAAAAATTATATAAGCACCATGAAGTAGATGTTCTATCTAACTTTCTCAGGCTCTTGGGGAATTTTTTATTATTTTAGAGAAAACCCCATTAGTGAGAAAAGTGGTTAACTAAAATTAATATCCCAAAGTATATTTTCATTCTCTTCAGTACTGCTGATACAGGTTCTTTTCAACCTCGAATCTCTCCCACTCTGCTAACACTTTCTCCCTATGGTCACGATGTTTCTACTTTACTTCTTATTCTAAATACACTAAGTCTGGGGAGTGGTCCTATTCAAGTATTTTTCTAGTTCTCTGAGAAACACAAAAACAAAATACCTAACACTTATTTTTGCAGCAAAATTACTATATATAATCCACGCAGAAATAAATGTTAATACTGTATATGTAACGATGATTGTGAGGAAGATGACATGGGGGATGGTGGTGGGGGAGTACCTCAAATTCTATAAATAAAAATAAAATAAAAACCAAATGTATGTTACTATGCATACCTATAGAAATGCAGTAAAGAAAAAACATTCCATATTTAGAACTGATTATATACATTTTTTAAGTGTAAAGCTCAAAATTCATAAAGAAATGTTTCTGTTAACTAGGAATTAAACTAGTAAGGACTCAAGTTTTCTTTCCATCTTTTACTGAAGTTTTTATTTTAATTTCTGTAGTGCTTCTCTGCTCTAACGTGCAATATTCAAAATATAAAACTTGTAGGTAATGTCATTTAATAAAATAAGAGCAATCATTATGATATATTTATTATATAAGAATATAAATATATATAGATTGAAATGATAATGGAAATGTAGCTGAATATCTAAGAACACATCTGAATGGTATTTTCTAAACTAAATCCCAGTAGTCAAAATGGTTAACAAAAAAAATCGCACTGAGTGTGTTCATTTAGTCTCAGTTAATTTGGGCTAACCTAAACTTCACCCAATCATTCAACAAATATTTGTAAATCATCTACCACACACTAGGTAATAAAATGCATTGGGGAGGGAAAAATGAGACAGTATCTAGCATTTGTTTTATGTGCTCTAATATTAACCAATATATAAAATCCTAGAATCTTACACTATTGATATCTTCATAAAAATAGTTCCCCAAATATGCACTATTTGGAATCAACAATTCATAATTCAACAATATTCCAAAGTTCTAATAATGAAGAGGATTGTCTGGCACAGAAATATGCCAGCAAAAATGAAACAGATATAATCTATTTCAGTAATCTTAAATCACACTGCCAAAATATGGAATTTAATGTCTTACATAAAGCTCAAAGTATTCTTCTTTTAATCTATTCCCGAATGCCTTATTATATTAAAAATAAAAGAATTGATTTTTATATCACTTGGCATTTTATGTGCTTTGATAGAGTACATTTTGCTTTATTAAACCACAATGTGTTTAGGCAGCACAAATGTAATAAAATATGCATCTTAAAAATGAAGAGATTTCTTGCCAACAGTTTTAATTCCACATGATAATCAGAACATAGTAAACTGGTAAATTGTTAAGATATATAGAAGTCTTATTGTGACTTTTCACATCATCCTCCCAAATGTATCAATAATTTTTAAAAAAGATTTATTTTGTTGTTTTTGACAGAGACAGAGAGAGACAGAGAGAAGGGGGAGGGCCCAGAGCAGTCTCCATAGTTGTACGTCATTAGTTTTGACATGGTTTTGTTTCACACAGGTGGGCGGGGGCCACGCAGGGCTGGAAAGGGGCTGGGGACCTCCCTCATGGGAATCACATCCCAGTTCAGTATATGGGTTTACACGGGCTGGGGCCGGTATTCAATCCACAGTCCCTGGGACTGCAAAGCAAGCACTTAACCCACTGAGCCATTCCGGCTTTCCAAATGCATCAATAATTTTACTCTAGTTGTACCTGGGGTATTTATAAATACAGAAATATTATGTGTTACATTAATAAATATAAATAATTTTACCAACAACATTTCTAACAAGATTATGTACAGGGTTTCTTTTTAGATGATGAAATTAGACTGTGGTGATGCCCGCACAACTCTGAATATACAAAAAGCAACCAAATTGTATGCTTTAAATGCGTATATTTTATGGGATATGAAATATATCTAAATAAAGCTGAGGATGAGGGGAGAAACCCTCCATATAAAATAATTCATCAAGTTCTAGTCCATGGGTATAGAACTATTGTTCTCCTGATTGTCCAGTTATTATATCATCCATCATTTTATTTACTAAGGGAGCTATCAATTATAAAGGTAACAGTGGAAATTATGACACCCCATCTTTGGACAGTAGCATTACACATCAAATTATTCAATTTTGCCTAAGTCAATGGGTGCCTTAAATAATTACTACTTCACATAACATTAATGCAAACTAATCACTCCAGTAACTATGGAGTTTCTCATACCTGGTAATCCAAAATGCTAAATCCCAAGCCTTTATGATCTTTTACTAGTTCAATAATCTTGACTTCAGGAGACCACAGTGCTAATTCCCCATCATCATCTTCTTCAATGTTGACATCTATGTTGCGGTCAGCCTGAAATACCAAAGGACACAAACACTTCAAAATACTATTCTTTCAGTTCTGATAAAGATATATTAGGAATCTCACAACTTCTTCTCAAACCAGGGATTCTCTTTGGCATGCGCAGTTTTTCTTCTTAATCTTTTTAAAAGGAGCATGCACTGGGCATATACAGTCTAGTATAAGGTTTCATTAAAAGTAAAGCACTTAACTCTTTAGTTTTTTCTTTTTAATGTATCTGTTTCATTCAAAGTATTAACACTGACCTCTTATACTTCAATGAGTTCTGTCATCCCATTAGAAGCATAAAAGGAAAAATATGCAATTTAAAGAAAAACGAAAACATCATATAATCAAAGCTTATAAGATATATAAGTAGTAATACCTGAATTCATAATTACACTGAGAGACAGGAAAAGATGCCAATGTAGAGAGAGAAGCCAGGATAGGACACAGAGAAACCACTTTTGTTGGCTCACAGATGTTTTCAGGAAAAACTTTACTAGAAAAATAAGGTGAAAAAAAATCCAAGTCTTTGGAAATCATGTAAGGCTAAAAACAGGTAAAAATCAATGAGTTGAAACAATAAACCTGACCTTGGAGGAAACAGGTCAGTACAACTGTCCAGTCCACAGGTCCTCGGTTCTTTCCTTAATCTCACACCCCCAATTTCAATTATTACAGGTTCCCCTCCATTCAGGAAAAGAGTCACTGCTATATGGGATTCTATAAAGCTAAACAACAATGAGTCAATGAGTCAACTCTGCAGAAGGACCTTTTTTGTATTATTGGTAGCACTTTCCCAAAATACTCTAAATTTATATCTGAAGCTGAAGAATTATGTTCTTTTTTCTTTGTAGTGCTAGCAACTAACAAATTACCTAGCTCCTAGTTAGAAGGGAAACTATATGCAGTCTACCATAGAGTTTACTTACCACAGTTATCCACTAAACCCACATAGTAGGCACTCAACAAATATTTATTTAATACATTAGTAAATCATCTATCTTTCACTGGGTTTACCTTGAAACTCTTTTTTAGTAAAGATACAGACTAAATAATAATTTTATTTTTCTTATTATTTTTATTTTTATTTTTTTGACAGAGAGAGAGACAGAGACAGAGAGAAGGGGGAGGGCCCAGAGCAGTCTCCATAGTTGACAGAATTAGTTTTCCATATAGTTTCACTCCACAGGTGGGCACGGGGCTGTGCAGGGCAGGAACTAGGCCGGGAGCCTCCAGCATAGGCCCCCGGCAAGAACTGAATTGGGGATGTACCCCAGTTCAGCATATGGGTCCGCATGGGCCGGGGCCGGGATTCGATCCTCTGGCTCTGGGGCTGCAAAGCTAGCATTTAAACCGCTGAGCCATCCCAGCTTCCCCTAAATAATAATTTTAAAAGTAGACTTTTTAAAACTTTGTGTGATACTAGTAAATAAAATGAAAGTGCTCTATTTTCACAAAGATAATTTTGAGTGACATGTATAATAAAAAGCCATTTAATCAAAGGTGGGGGAAAACTCCTTTAATAAGGAAGATTAAGGCACCACAGCTAATACATAAACATTTTTAAATTAGAGTTGGTCCAGATCTCAAACTGATCCTGTGGGACATGGAAAGGCAATACTCAATCCATGATGGATTGAATCTGAACATGGGAAAAATTTCTTGGTTCTTACACAAAACTTGAAATTAGTGGGAATTTTCTGGATCCATAACCTCTGTACAGATCAGCCTAATATGAGGAAATGATACACTTAAAAAGAAAATACTCATACCTTCCAGTAAAGAGTAAAGTTTCAATGGCTAATACAATATGATTGATGTTTTACTGGGACATTTAATACCCTCACTGATTAATGAGCATTAGAATTTTGGCTGAGTTACCTAACTAGAGTTTAAGAACCTAAGATCATATTGGGATAAATTTAAAAAGAGACAGATGGAAAGGAGAGCCAGGATTTTAAGAAACCACATACAACTATGAAACCCAAGTTTATAGAAATTTCAAGGCATCTAAGGTATAGAAGATATTATTATACTCCAACCCAAAATATATCACTTTGATACAGTCAAATTCTGCATAACTCCTATATTTACAGAATGAAAAGCAATCAACTAATGGACAGCATGGTTGACATTTAGCATAATTCAGAACTGTTGTTTACCCATTGTGGTAAAGTATGTCAGATGGGAACATAGAATCAGCAAGCTGTGTTGCTGATTTACACACCCTGTTATTTTAGATTAAAGGCATTTTTATCAACCTTTAGAGGTAAGCCATCACCCACATTTAATTTTAATAAAGACAGCAAGAATCACAAAAGTGTAGCATTCGAGTCCTTTCCTTAAAACACATTCTACTAAAGACAAACATTTAAAAAAAACCTCTCAATCAATAATCAATAATTCACTAAGCACTCTTTATATGCCCTGTACAGAATTAAAACATGAGATACAAAATAATTTTAAGATATGTCCTCTGCCCACAGGAACTGACAGTTTTCTTATAAAAACTAGCTTAATACTAACACATACTAAAGTATCTGTGACTATAAGACAGTGCTAGGTTAGACCCATATACTTCAGAAGATCAGAAAACAAAGATGAGTGGACTAGAGGAGTCAAGAATAGTTATAGCAGGGATGACGGAATAGCTCAGAAGGTGGAGTGCTTGCCTTGCAACTATGAGGTCCGGGGATCGAATCCCGGCCCTGGCCCATGCAAACCCATATGCTAAACTGTGGTGCAACAGGTAACCAACAGGATGGAGGTGAAGCTTCTCACCTCTCATGCAGGAGGCGCCCGGTTTGGTTCCTACCTACCCTGTAAGGCCCTGCATCACCTTGTGTGGAATGAAACTATATCATCCCTAATGATGTACAACTATGGACACTGCCCTCCCCACTTCTCTCTCTCTTTTTGTTTTTATTTTTGAGAATAGCTGTAGCTAACTTTTACTGAGCACTTTCCATATGCAAGACATTATGCCAAGAACTTTGAACAGAAGACTGCATCTTCTTTTCACACAAACTGATGAGGTGGGTAAGTACTAAAAGCATACCCCTTTTTCAGAGGAAGAACATGAACAGTCAAGTTATTTGCTCAAAGATTCACAATCATTAAGTGGTAGAAGCAAGATTAAAGTCCATGTATCTTGAAATTCAGACCAGAGGCAGGTAGGTAAAAGGGAAGACACCATGTACTGAAACTGTTGTTAATGAAATAATCTAGAAGAGTCTGGAAAGGGGGAAAAAGGCATACAAAATGAGGTTACAAATGGTGTAAGATGACAAAGCACATGCTTAAAACTGTTTTCATAATTACAATGCTCTTTTAAAAAGAGTACAAAGGCACAGAAAATGTTATTTTATTCTCTGACCTTCTGAAGGCTTTTATAGCAATTTTTAGACTCACTTCGAAATTGGTCATAGATCTTCATATTTTTAAGGCTCTGAAAAAGGGAAGTCCATTAGATATTCAACACTCACCAATGTCTTAAAATTATTAAGATGAACTGAGATGAAATGGGAGCCAAAAGTAATAAGACCAGGCAATTATTTTTGAAAATTCTCTAAAATTAAAGTGCATGCTCATTGATGTCACCAATATTTCAAGGGGAAAAAGAAAAAATTTTGAAATTAAAAGTAACAATTTGAAAAGCTTGGCATTGTTGCCATTGAGAGCTACTGTAGTGAAAATAAAAGCAGGAGGAACTATTTTCTCCTCCCTTGAATATTGCAGTACACTCTTTGGGGCATCCTTGATGAATGGGCATGCTATGAGAACACTGTATATTCATTTCATACCTCGATCTCAGGGACAGAGGCTTCAGTGGTCCTTGGTTCATCTACAGAGGCTTCATCATCAAACAACCGTCGACAGCAAACCAAGGTAAAGGGGGGTGGCACTTCTTTAAGAAAGGAGACTGCTTCTCGGCGAGATTTCCCATAGAGCTGCACACCATTGACCTAGAAAGGCAAAGAATGGGTCAAAACCAAGGAGACCCCAAATGAAAAAACAAAAATTTCTTATTTACATCTATCTGTCAAAATCAAAACAGGATGTTGTTTTAATTTCCCTGTAAACAAAGGGCCTATATTTAATGATAGTATTTTAGGAGTAGCTAAAAACATTAAAAATCATTAAAATTTATAAAAATTAAGGTTAATCCTTTTTTGAACATGGGTGAGTAAATTATAAAATGTGCACATAGGAAAACTTCTACTGGGTAAATGATATGCCTAATTGTTCATAACTCCACATTTTTTGCTTTGTTTTATTCCCTTATCTACTTCTACTCATCTTGCCTTAAACACATTAAACATCATTTACAGCCTAAGACTATTTCTTTTTGCTTTTTCATTTTGTAAGAACGTCACTATAGATAGTAACACTAATGTTAAGGCTGTTAATACTGCTGAACTTACAACATGTAGATAACAAAATTTAGTATACTAAGCTGTCAAAATTTAGCATCAGTTCACAATTTTCTTCCACATCCCATAACTGTTAATACCAGACATAGAAAAATCATTTCTACAGAAAAGAAATAATACATATAACTCTGCATCAGTTCTATTCTTAAAAGGTCTGCTGGCACAGCCATCAATTATAAGAAGTATGTCAGTTTTCAAATTATTTTACATGTGTCTCATATGTTTAAAAGAATAAAAAGATAACCAACCATTCTTTAATAATGATTAATGATAATCAACAAAAACTACCTTAATTTCATATTATTTCAGTGCATATTAATAGCATTGTGCACCAAAGATGATTTAGAAAGATGTCTATTCTAATTTTCTATATATATGACTTCAGCTTTAGAAGCTCTATCAGTTCTTACTAAAAATCAACAAAACCTGTCTACTACTCCCAAAAAGCTGAGGCATGAACACATCCAGGCAACAAAAATAATCTTTTCACATATGACTTCTACTGTTCTAGGAGGGTTCAGCAGCATTGATTAGTTTTAAAGACATTTCTGGTATCACGTTAACTTCTGACAGGTGCAGTACTCATGTCCAGACAATTGGCAGGACTGTCTTTCCTGGGAGGAACCTTTCCACAAAACCTGTCATTGCTCACAGAAGAAGAGCACAATGGGTGGCTGGAAGTATCTCATCAGCAGTGATCTGAACCCCAATTCAACTGTCCCTTGGAACCACTCTTTGGCCTGAAATATACCAAGCACTTAGCCATCGGGCAAGACAATCTCCCTGACACTTAATCATTTACAAAGCAATCCCACATAGTAAAGAGGCCCACATGTGCATCACAAAGCTAACCCTAGTGCAGAAGTAAAATATCGTCTCCCAAAACTTCGACTGAGGAAGGGATCCAAGGAACTGCAAGTTCAGCAGCAGATGAAAGGTTTTCCTTGGAACAATTACAGAAGTCATCTTCAAACAAAAATGATGGGGAAGCCGGGATGGCTCAGTAGGTTGAGTGCTCACTTTGCAGCCCTGGGGACCAAGGATCAAATTCCCGCCCCAGCCATATGCCGAACTGGGAAGTACCCCCAGCTCAGGTCTCACCAGGGTGAGACCCCAGCCTAGTTCCTGCTCTGTGTGGCCCTGCGCCCACCTGTGGAATGAAATTATGCAGAAAAACTGATGATGTGCAACTATGGAGACTGTTCTGGGCCTTCCCCCTTCTCTCTATCTCTGTATCTCTCTATCTCTCTCTCTGTCAGAAACAATAAAAATAAATCTTTAAAAACAAAAATGGGCAGGGAGGTACCCATCACTGGTTATACCATGTCCATGGCACCAACTGGTACCACAGCACAGAAAGTTCTAAAATCAACCAAATGGGTAGTAACCTACACTAAAAAGCAAGCAAGCACATACAATGAAAGCAGGAATTCTACCCATACACAAGTATAATATTAGTTTGTGTTTCACAGTTCAACAAACTACAGAATTACTGTTCAGGTTTTGTTTTGTTTTGAATCTTGGAGTACATTTAAATATTTATTTAGCTCATTATTTATTCATTTGAATTGTCTCCAATTATTATAGCAGTGCCTGGTAGTCCTCCTCCCTACTCTCTATCACTGAAGGGATTGGTCACATTTCCCATTACCAACTCCTATCTAAGGGGATTTATGGCTGCTGTAAATAGCTGCTCTGGGCTGAGACTTGGCACAATGTTCTAACCCCAAAGCATATTTGTGTTTCTGGTTTTAAGCTCTAAAAAGTACATTACACATTCTCTCTCATTCTCTCTCATTCTCTCTCTCTCTCTTTAAGTTCAGGAATTTATTTGGCTAACTTTACAGAGTTTTGTTTTGTTTGTTCTTTCTCTTCTATATTTGGTTACTCAGAAGCAGCCAATTTTTATTTTAGAATTCACAATATTCCTCTAGGCCCCTCATCTTGAGACCCTCTTAAGTGCTGTCAAGTCTTGGTTATTCAGACTGTGATTAAACAGCACACATGCACACTCATGTGCAGAATACATAATACTGTACAAATACTTTGCCACTATATTACCTCATTCAATCCTCATTCATCCTATACCATAAGGACTGTTTATGCCTTTTTCCAGTGATAATTTGCCAATATCTCACAGTGAAATGTGTTTTATAGCTTACCTAGGCAATATTCCATTAGATCCTCAAAAATACACAGCAAAGTAGGCATTTATTGATGAAGAAACTGATTCTCAAAAAAGTTAAGTGACATGCCAAGGGACATGGTTAAGTTGTGGCAAATTCAGAACCAAAAGCAGCTCTTCTAACTTTCAAACCTGTGCTTCTTTCCACACCCCAGGTTCTTTCACCAAATAGCTACACTTATGAATTCAAATCTTCATGCTACCTTATCATATACAACACATTCTGTTGCAAGGTAGAAGACTTATGGATTTCTAATCTTGGCTAAGGCACAGAGTTCATGACTGGGATCACTTATACTTGCTCTACTCAGATCCAGCTAACATTTCTTTATCACTTACCATTTACTAGAAGTGAATTGTACTTAAGGTCACTGAATTAAACCCAAAAAATGTTTAAAATGTAAATTTTATGCTATGTACATTTTACCATGAAAAAAGTGAACTAAACTGGTTTTTTCTAGTATTGCCACATCTTTCAAATAAATATATTTCATTTCTCAGTATATAACAACTAGATGTTAAAGAAATGGTTTCCAAATGATCACCAATCTACAAACTATCGTGTGTGATACCCACAAAGCTATATCATGCGCCCTGCAAATCAAAAGAAGACATGATTCAGAAACAAGCAAACAAACAGAAAACCCATAAGTGATATAGTAAAATCTAGGGCATTAACCAGCATACTGATAAGCATCCCAATATTATTCCTTGAACACCTCTAAAAATAAGCCACTTACTACATCTTACATCAGGACTCCAACACCCTGCTCTCCCACACGTATAGAATTTGACAATTCGTTGTTGCACTTCTCCTTATGATTTTTCAATTCAACGTACTTTTCTAGGTGGCTGGACACTACTTAAAAAATGCAGTTGCACCCAACAATAAAACTATTTGCTATCCTGGTCATTTCACTTTGAGCAAACATAAATTTTAGAAAGAAATCTCAATAATTAAGGCTCATAAGATTCTAATTTTGGCTAAGGTTACGAGGCTAACTTTATTAAATCCAACCTAAGGCTTCTTGTGGTTCCTAACTCTTTGGAGAAGGAACTCTCTCCCACGGAGCCTTCCTTAAGATTGACCATTCCCCACATCTTTTTTTAGGAGCTTAGGAAGTAGTGAGGTGTATTTGAAGAAACCAAGAAAGGAGAGTTACAGTGGGTTAAGCGCTCACTCTGCAGCCCCGGGGACCGAGGATTGAATCCCGGGCCAGCCCGGCTCTGATTGAAAAGAGGCTGGGGAGTCAAAGTGAGCCCACTAGAGGCTGCCTTGTTGTGGCAAGAGAGACCCAAGGAGACAAGATAAAAACCAGTCAAGAATACATAAGCAATGGGGACGCTGAGATGGCTCAGTGGGTTAAGTGCTCACTTTGCAGCCCTGGGAACCAAGGATCGAATCCCAGCCCCAGCCCATGAGGACCCATATGCTGAACTGGGGTGTGCTTCCCATGTAGGAGGCCCCCAATTTAGCTCCTGGCTCAGCCCTCAGTTCAGCCTCTGGCTTGAGAGGGTGTGCCTCCCATGAGGAAGGCACCTGGACTCGTTCCTGCCCTGTGCAGCCCTGCATCCACCTGTGGAATAAAAGTATGTCAAAAACCGATGATGTGCAACTATGGAGACTACTCTGGGCCCTCCCCCTTCTCTCTGTCTCTCTCTCTCTCCCTCTCTCTGTCAAAAAACAATAAAAATAAATCTTCTTAAAAAAAAGAATATATAAGCTTGTTGCAGTCATCCCATGTAATACTTGTTAGACATAATTAACAAAACCTTAAAATAAACGTGACTATATGTTGCAAGTAAGAGTCAGGGATTAGATTCTCAAAAAGAATTTTGCTCAAAAAAATACTAATTATGCTATAAAACAAAAATAATACATTAGCTTATTTCTTAATCATTTAATTAAAAACAAAAACGAACATATCAGGTGTCCCCCAAAATGAGGGAAATGAACTGAAAGCATGTTATCTACTTTCTTTGTCATTACATAAGCTGTTAGTATTTTTCTTTGCCTTTTACTTATTTTTTCCAGCTTCACTGAGATATAATTGACATATAACATCGCATAAGCTTAAGGTACATATATGATAATTTGCTATACATATATTGAGAAATGACTACCACAATAAGGTTAGTAAACACATATCCACCATCTCACAGTTACCATTTTTGTGTGTATGTGAAGTGAGAACATTTAAAATCTACTCTCTCGGCAACTTTGAAGTATACAATACTATATTAACTACAGTCACCAAGATTTTTCAATCTAAGTCGGTCACATTACATTGGCAATGGTGACAACGTAACTCAGTAGATTTTGGGTGAGAACATTTTCCTGGGGCTTAAAAATTCCTGCCCTGTGTCTGTTCCCTCATAAATTTTACCTCAAGGAGCTCATCCTCTGGCTGAAGAAGGCTCAGTGTATCAACCGGACAACCTGGAGCAATTGAAGAAATATAATGGTGCCCATCGAAGGAATCCACTTCCATGCCAAGCCTTAGAGTGTGAATAGGCAGGAGCTGTAGCAACATACAGAGCAATAATATCAAGCACAGCAAGGACACATCTGGTTGTTAATCCTCCATCAAGTATTTGACAGAAAAGCCCTACCCCTGGAATTAGATCACCGATATCTAAAATGAAGACAACAATGGGAAAACAAGCCTCAAGTAAAATATGATGTCATTTGTCTTCTTGTTCTCACTCCTCTTTGCCTTTTAGATTCCCTGGGAATGGAGAAGCAGAGGTACAAAGCCTGCCTTCAATTCTAAGCAATAAGCACTCCAAACTTCCTAATGTATGTGTTCTCTGTTTCACGTTTCTGCTGGGCTTCTCATCCCCAGATCATCTTGACTCCTCTTTATTATCTAATTAACTTCCACTCACTTCAACAGCAAAGCAATGTCACTTCCAAAAAGGCTTCCTGAGTTTATCTGTCTACATCTGGGGTCCAACACTACCCTGTGCACATCACCATCATAGCTTACAGCATACTGTGTTTAAAATTTCCATTTTCTTGATTGTTCCCCTTGCTTGAGTGCAGAGTCCATACCTTTTCTTTCTATAACCTCAGGCCCTAGAGCAGTCCCAGGCACTTAATAAACATGGGTTCATTAAATGTTATTTGACTGTAATTAAAAATTAAAAAAAAATTTTTTTAATGTTATTTGAACTAATCCATAAAGAATGGTACCTCATTCAAGATACCCTTTTCCATCTCACCAACTTAAACGACAACAATTTCTGATTTGGAGGGAAGCATGCGTGTGTAATAAGAGAGATAATCATTACTCCACCGTAAGATTGATGCTGGTGGCTTAAAAGGCTTCATATGAGCTAAGAAGTAAGTCAATGGTTAAGAAGCTAACCAATATCAAACTAGAAATGCGTGTTTTAGTGTTGGCTGTAAAGGTCAAAGGCATTCACCAAACTCCCATTCCCTTGACTTTCAGAGAAAGAGCTAATGAGTCCTAATTGTGACTGCATAAAGTCAAGTATGGTAAATGCTACTAATTATGATTTATAATTCCTTTATCAATAATCTATCTATCTAAAAATACCAGTCCTGTCTCTAACTGTATACTTTATAAAGAGAAAATCCTACACAAGGTGCCAGTGTATCCACAACATGGCTCTTTCCCTCATATTTCCTAATCTCTGTGATCTCTAAGCTTATCACCTCCCACAGTCAGCTGTTCTGAGTCCCCAGAGTTCTAGGGCCCAGACACCATCTGGGACAGACACACAGAGACCTGTGAAGCGGCAAGCAATCCAGCTGACTAAGATCTCAAAGACTTAAATTAGGCCTGAGGGGTTTCTGGCCTTTTGCTAATTTTGTGAAAGTGTGTTTGACCACCAAGCACCTGAGACAGGATCCACAACTGAGGCAGTAAGATGTTTTAGCACTTTAAATAGAAGATTCAGACTGTCTTTACTCTCATTCCCTCATCGTGA
>PVKE010033602.1:0-17839 GCA_004027555.1 Craseonycteris thonglongyai
GTATAGTAGCGATCTGTGTACATATGGTGCCCCTGAGCACCTGGAATTTTCTCCAACAACATTTTGTATAAGTGTATCGGAATTCTTGATGAAACAGGTAAATCGGGTCTGACCAAGAGCTCTGTTGTGAGTGATCCATAATATGGCAAAATGCAGCAAATGTAGCCAGTCTTCGAGTCAGCTAGAGTATAAACTCTGACACCCCATTTTGTCAGTTTCTTAGGATTGTATGTTATGATTTGACACTTCAAATCAGCCGGGCGCTGTATTGGTGCCACTCGAGTTGCTGCTTCAAATCAGCCGGGTGCCGAGTTGCTGCTTCAAATCAGCCGGGTGCCGCAGCGGTGCCGCTCGAGTTATAAGAGCTACAACCGCTTCAAAGGCCATGGTACACGGAATTCCACCCCAGACATTGTGAGCAATTGACAATCAACCAAAATTGGCCTCGCGATCGACCGGTCGATCATGATCGACTTGTTGGCCACCCCTGATCTAGGGCACGGGCTTCTGACCTGTGTAACATTACTTTTTTTAAATGCAGGCTGTATTATTTTATGCACATATGATGACAAGTATGGAAAAGTTTTGAATTACTGTGGAATAAAGAGTTAAGCACAGTAATGGGTTTGTAGGTTTAAACCTTTCTAGATTATGTTTTTGGTCATTATTTGGAGAGAAACATTTTTACAATGTAAATATATTTAGCTCAACCTTTGTGTAGAAGAATTATTTTAATAAGATGTGAGAGGAAGAGCCAGGAAGTAGGGAAGAGCTCTTGGAACATGCAGAGTATTTTAAAGTCCACTGAAATCATAATATTTAGTTCACCCTGTTTGCTAGTTTTGTTTTTCAGTTATGGTTGGTGCAATCTCTTTGAGTTAAAATAACATTGTTTCATGGAATGTGGTCTCTGCATACCCAGGGATAGGTAAAAGCCAGGTTCTCCTCACTTTCCTGGAGTGACATTAAGCACCTGTAGACTCGTGATCTAGGATAAAGGTAAAGTTAAAGAAAGTTCTTCCTCACCTGCAATATTTTACATTCTCATGTCTTGTCCTAAGTACAGGCTTTCTTGGCATGCATGATGTTGGACTATCTACTTCATGCAGATGAGACCTAGAGGGCTATGCTCTCAGCAAGACAATCACACCAGGTCGTGGTAGGTGAACCCCAGGATTGGAAACACCTATGAAGTGACAAGAGTGTACTTTCTTACAATCTCCCCTTACAAGTTAAAAATAAAAAGTTTTCTTAACATTTCTCAAGGCTTCAGTTGTTCACTTTTATTTTTTTAAAGATTTACTTATTTGTTTGTTTATTGGTTTTGACAGAGACAGAGAAGGAGGGAAGAGAGCCCAGAGCAGTCTCCATAGTTGCACATCATTAGTTTTCAATATAGTTTCATGTTATAGGTGGGTGCAGGGGCTGTGCAGGGCAGGCACCAAGCCTGGGACCTCCCACATGGGAAGCGCACCCCAGAGAGAACCAAACTAGGGGCACACCCCAGTTCAACATATGGGTCCACACTGGGCGGTGCCAGGATTTGATCCTCAGACCCCGGGGCTGCAAAGCGAGCTTTCAACCTGCTAAGCCTTTTTATTTTTATTTTTTAAGGTATACTTTTTACTGTTTGAGACAAGGCATGTGTGAGAGAGAGAGAAGGGGGCAGGGCCCAGAACAATGTCCATAGTTATACATCATTAGTCGTGACATGGTTTCATTCCATACTAGTGCATGGATGTGGGGCGGAAACCAAACTGGGAGCTTCCTGCGTGGGAGGTGGAACCTTCACTGCCATCCTGAACGTTAGCAGTTCTGCCTCAGTCCAGTACATGGGATTAAATGAGCCTGGGCTGGGAATCGGTTCCTGGACCTCACGGTTGCTGAGCTATCCCGACATCCCGAGTTATTCACTTTTAAACAATATCTGGCTCCAGACTGAGTCTGGCCAAGCTAATCCTTTTTACGTGCAGTCCTTCCTTCAACTCTAGATGAAGATCCTGCCAGCCCATCTTCTAGCTGTCTCGGGTTTTATAATATGTCTTGTAAGCAATTGCTTAAAGAACACACACATCTCAGAAATAATAAGCCACAGGGCCTAAGCAGTCTAAATCCAAACTTAAAGCTATGACTCTGCCTAGTGTAGAAAAGCTGTTGCTTTAGCAGAAGGCAGTTTTGTTCTTTCAAGCAATCCTGTAACTTCTCCAACATCTCCATTTCAGAGCAGGGTGTCAACATTTGCCTATGTAAATAACCATCCTGTTGATTTCCCCCAATACCTTATTGTGGGTGCATGAAAAAGAAATTCAAATCTCCCAGAGAGCGTATTTGCAATTTTGTAAATGATATTGTCCCCATATTCTTTCTTGGGTTTTTTTTAAGATTTATTTTTATTATTTTTGACAGAGAGAGATAGAGATACAGAGACAGACAGACAGAAGGGGGAGGGCCCAGAACAGTCTCCATAGTTGCACATCATTGGTTTTTCCACATAGTTTCATTCCACAGGTGGGCACAGGGGCTGCACCGGGCAGTAACTGGGCCGGTGTCTCACCCTGGTGGGAACCGAACTGGGGACACTGCCCAGTTCAGCATATGGGTCCGCATGGGCCCGGGCTGGGATTTGATCCCCAGTCCCAGGATTTGATCCTCAGTCCCAGGATTTGATCCTCAGTCCTTGGGGCTGCAAAGTGAGCACTTAACCCACTAAGCCATCCCAGCTTCCCCTGTCCCTATATTCTACTAGTCCTGTCAAGGTTTCAGAGGTCTGAGTAGCCCAAGTCTCAGGAACCACAAGCTGGAGAAACGAGGGACCATGGAAGGGTGGGATCAGGGATCAGCATGTCCTGAGCACATGGACATGTAAAACATCTGTTAGGCAGAAGCCATAATTAAGACAAAAGACAGAAAATAATTGCAGCATATGATCAAAAGGGATTAATATCCAGAATATATAAAGGATTCTTGTGAACCAGTAAGAAAAAGACAACCCATTTTTAAAACAGGACACAGGCCATAAAGCAAGCTAACAGAAGAAATATATATAGTCCACAAACATGTGCAAAGATTTTAGAGGACAATTTGATGATTGGTATCAAGTTTACAAGGTTGTTTTCAGTTTGAATTTGAAAATCCTAATTAAGTTTCCTTAATGTTCCTCCTTTGAAGACAGTTTGGCCTCCAGCCAACAAGCAAGGTGAGAAAAAGGAACAAGGAAAGTAAAGAAAGGAAATCCTGAGCAATTCCCTGCATAGGACACACACAATGGTAAGACCTGGAGTTGTACAGGGACAAAACTGCTGTGTCTTAGAGCAGCTTGCTCAGAGCTCTTAGTCAGAAGAGGTCTCAGAAGCCAAGACTGCTATCCCCGCTGATTAGCCCTACTCCTGGAAAAGGAGGGAGATGTCCCACCCTCCCCTCCCGTCTTTGGAGATGCTTCTCACTTCTACTCCAGTCCTGTGGCTGCTAATTCCGTCAGAGCATCACAGGTAACTTTACTTGGGTTGCTTAACACACTAATTACACATAACAGTTTTAACTAACATCTCTGTCCCTCATTTTAGGTGGTTTACAGAGCTGAACTTACGCTATTTCATTTCATGGGAGTGTGTTTATAAGACAGATCTCTAAAAGTGGAATTTCTGGGCAAAGTGGAAGCGATCCTCCACTTGAATAGTTTCCTACTGTATATTTTCATGTTTGGAAATCACATTGAAAGATTCAAAAAAACAAAACTGTTTTCCACAGCACTCCTGAAGTGGAGTGCAAGGTGGAGTAGTTATAATTAGCCATGTGTGGAACAAAGGCTTCTCTCTACATTTTCCAAAGTCCAGTCTGCTGTGAATGCATGTATCCTTCAAACCAACAGTTCAATTTTCTAGGACTCTATCCGGTAAAAATTATTACATATGAACACAAAAAAATACGTACAGGGATGGTCATGGCAATATTTTGGGGGTGTGGGAGGAACAACTTTACCCTCAAGGTTCTTCTAGCTGGTCTAATAATGAGATAGACATGAGACAGATTAGGAAGAGAAAATAACCAAACTTAATAGGTGTATATGTGTGAGAACCATGCATACATAAGAGAGTCAAAGAACCTACGTGCATGACTGTTTCAGGGATAGGGAGCTCAGTTGTATATAAGACTAGGGTATATCCTGAGATAGAGATGATGTAAGGTAACGCGGGGATTTCAAAAGGTCGTTGTAGGATGATAAGAAGAGCAGACCTTTGGTAAATAGAAGTTTGCCATCCCCTATAGAGAGGTCAAAAGAAATGATCTCTGATTATCTTTTATGGGCAAGGCCTCTAATTTGAATTCTTCAAGGTGGTTAAGGTATGTGTGTGTTGGGGTGGGGGGGGTCAGAGGTTTCTCTTGAGCCTGCTGCCAAAGTTGGTGTTAGCTCTGAACAATCTGTAAGCCACAGAGGCACATGTTAGGGCCGCTCATTCTGGACCCCCACTATAATGTTTAAAAACAGGAAAATAGTGCCCAGAAATACAGAATGACTAGATTATGGTGTATCCTACCAGTACTATTAATTACATCTATTATAAATGTACATATACACACCAATGTGATAACAATGACAGTATATTGGCTTTAGAAGTTCTACAGTCAGAAAATTTCTATTGTGTGATTCATTTAGATCAAGCAGAAAAAGAAAGAACCACAGATATGTGTGAGTATATTTGTGAATGCATAGGAAAACATTCTGAAGGCTACACACCAAAATGCTGGCAGGAGCAGAGAGGAAGTAAGAGAGGATTTTTGCTTTTTATTCCAAATATTGCTAATAATAATGTAAACTTTTTATAATGTATATGAGTAACTTTTGTAATTTTTTAAAAAGATGCAAAGTTATGTTTATGTGTTTGGGAAAAGAGAGTAAAACACCCCAAATGAAAATGCATCGATGTTGAACTCCCTAACTTGGTCATTCCCTACCTGTGTGGCCTTCATCCTATATAATACATTTTTTCAAATCAGTAGAGCTCTAAATAGAAATATAAGGTGAAAACAAAACAAAACTCTACAGCCACATTGAAAGAATGAGAAGAAAACTTACGTGAAGCTTGTTTTTATTTTGCAGTAGAGAAAAACAAGGCATGAAAGAAGCTTAAAGAAAAAGGTTAATACGTCTGACTTCATAAAAATGTAATTTCTCAATGGCAAAACACACCAAGAAATTAAAAGACATGCTAGAAAAAATATTTGTAACGCATAGCAAATGTTCGATTTTGTATTATACCAAGAGCTCTTTGTGGGGAGGGAGGGAGGGAAATTTAATAGAAAAATAGGCAAAGTACATGGACAAGCAGCTCTCTGAAGAAATAATAAAACAAACATTACTTACTTAAACAAATATATATGCCTACTATATTCCAGGAACTGTTCTAGGCACTGCATATAACAGTAAAAGAAATATAATTTCTGTCTCATTGAGTTTACATTCTATTGGATTTGAAGAGTCTTAACTTCACTAATCAAATTTAGTTATGTATAATTTATCCTTATTGGTAAAAATCATGATTATTAAAACTCATTGTGGATATACAGGTACTTTCCTGTGCTATTGGTGGGAGTACAAATTGGTATGACCTTTTGGGAGAATAGTTTAGCAGAAACTATTACAACTTTAGACATTTATATACCTTAATTCAAAAATGCAACTGATGGAAGCTTCTGTTACAGATTTCCTTGCACAGTTGTACAAAATTGTATATAAGAATTGCCCTGGGAAGCCGTGATGGCTCAGTGGGTTGGGTGCTCACTTTGCACCGCTGAGGACCGAGGATTGAATCCCGGCTCTGGCCCAGGTGGACCCATATGCTGAACTGGGGAGTGCCCCCAGTTCAGTTCTCTCTCTGTCTCTGTATCTCTCTCTCTCTCTCTCTCTCTCTCTCTCTCTCTCTCTCTCTCCCTCCCTCCCTCCCTCCCTCCCTCCGTCAAAAACAATTAAAAAAAAAAAAGAATTGCCCTTTTGGTATTGCTTATAATCTAAATGTAAGCTAAATCTAAATGTAGTCCAGTAAGGGATTGCAATTACAAGGCACATGTAAACTATAGACTCCTGTATAGTCATTGAGCCACAAGCTAGTCCTATATGTTTAAAATACTACTACATTTAAGCAGTACGTTGCAAAAACAGTTTGTCTAATAGGATCCTGTTACTGCTAAATATAAAAAAAAAAGAAAAAGAAACACTGAGAGCTATAATACAGCTTATGATAGCACAGAAACTAAAAGTATATGAAGGAATGCACACCAGCTGTGAACGTAAGTCATGTCTGGAGGATGCATTGATGAGAGGACTTTTTTTCCTAAATAATACATTTCTGAATGTTTGATTTGCTCAATAAGCACCTATTTATTTGTAACTAGAAAAAAAAAGGTAGAATTTTTAAAACACTTTACATTTTAGAAACTTTCACGGGCAATTGCTTAGAAAAATAACACCTTGAGCTTTATTTGTTGGGGAATGGGAAGTCAATAGTTTTTCTGAGAAGTAGCAACAAAAGCTGTCTTGCAAAGGTGTGATTGTGCATCATTCTCATCAGAACCTTGATAATGACAGTGTGTTCTGTTTCTATCAACCTCAGAATTAAAGGAAATCAGCCACTTCCCAAACCTGCAGGGAATTCTCATATCACCAAAAGATATTTATGAGAGAGGGACTTGTGAAGCCAAGACACACTGGGATACAAAGTTGATTCCGTAAAGTCCACCAGGAACCACTTCTTATGCAGACATAGGAGCCTCTCTCAGCATTTTGCCAGTGTACCTGAAGATAAACAAAGGGACAACAAGGGAGGGTACGGGAAGGGCAAGATGGGGTCCCCTGGATACACTCAAATATGAGCTCATATTAATATACTCCTGCCAGATACAAAATAATTTTCTATAGATTATGTTGTTTATTACATACAGCAACCCTGTGAGCTCAATAATATATAATTATACCTGATTTACAGATGAGGAATTGAAGACTCAGAGAAATCGCATAATTCGTCCAAGGGCCCAGAACTATTATGTGTCAAAGCAGGGATTAGAACCCAGATTAAACTCCAAAGCCCTATTTCACAATCAGGACCCAGTGCCTTTCCATTGAAGAGATTAGGAATGTGATCAAATTAATGACTAATAATACTAGTGTATCTCATTTTGGGAAAACACAATCATGACAAATTGAATGGGACTCTTGAATCCTTTGGTGCATGGGTATCAAGCTGTTGACTGAAATGGAATGGCAGTCATTTCTGGTTCCCATTGTTCCCACTCCAGTTCCCTCAAACTAGAACCTTTTCTCCAGGGCTATATAAGGTCTGGCAGAAGTAACACCCCCTTTGTTTATGAATTGGTAATCTATACCAAATCTTTTATTACAAAACTATAAGCATGTAATTTTGTAACATCACAATAACACACTAAAGCACACTATAATAAATGGTGTTACGTCTGCCAGACCCTGTAGAATGAAACCTTTCTTCAGGACCCTAGTCATCATTTATTCATTTCTCCTTGCTGCCTCAGCTTGGTCTTTCACACATGAACTCACTTTGAGGGATAGATCCAATATTTAAGGTAATTATAGGAGTAGAAGCAGTAACTCTAATGGCATTGGGGTCATCACAGAGAGCACGTGTTCAGCAGTTTCCCAAGAGCATGCAATTCCAGTCCTTCAATTCTTTATTCCTATTTCTCACCAGGGACAGCTTAATACACCACAGGACATTATGAACACAGGAGGATCAATGTCAGTAACAAAGAACCATAGATATGGGAACCACTAAAATGGAAATGAAATGAAGGATTAAAACTGACAGTTGTGGGGAAAGCCGGGACGTCTCAGCGGGTTGAGCGCTCGCTTTGAGGCCACGAGGACCGAGGATCGAATCCCAGCTCCGGCCCAGGCAGGACCCACATGCTGAACTGGGGAGTTCCCACAGTTCGGTTCTCTAGCTGTCTCTGTCTCTGTCTCTCTATCTGTCAAAAGTAAAATAGAAATAAATATGCACTGAAGATAAAACAATTACTCTCTATAAAATATAAAAAAAAAACAAAAAAAAAACAGTTGTTTCCCAATCTGTTTTACTAAAATTTTTGTTGTTAGGTATCCTCTTGTAAACTTTTTTTTAAAGATTTATTGTTTTGGGAGATGTGGTGGGGGGGAGGCGGAGAGGTGCAGAGCAGTCTCCATAGTTGTACATCATTAGTTCTGACATGGTTTCATTCCACACAGGTGTTGTGGGGCCATACAGGGCGGGAACCAAACTGGGAGCCTCCCACATGGCAGGTGAGAACCTTTGCCACTGTGCCATCCCTGTGGTCACCAGTTTCATTGCAGTTCAGCATATAGGTTTACACAGGCTGGGGCCAGCAATCGAACCCCAGACCTTGCAATTGCAAGGAAAGAGCATGCTGAGCTATCCCAGCATCCCCAGTTTTCTATTCAGAATGCCATGTTGGCAGCAATTTTTACAAATCCTCCACATGACTCTTAATTATTATAAGTATATTAACTACATGGTGATATACTGATCACCCAAGAAGCGATCTAACAGTGCTTCAAAAGTGGTAAATACTGATAACTTTCATCTTCATCATCATTGTAGAATTATTCCATAAAGTTGAGGGTCTTCAGAATCCCTGCCTAAAGGACTAAAAAGAAACATGTATAATATTATTTTTGCATGGAGAGACTAGAGTAGGCAGGATTTATTTGTATGCCTCTGTGGTTTTCACATAAATTAAATTAACCAAGTTAAATAGGTCCCAGACCTGAGAGCTATAAAATTTTGTGTAACTGAAAAGAGTTTTATTGGCTATAGATTTAAAAACTAAATATCATTGAATTTCCTTGGACTGAGTGAGGAATCCTGTCACTGAGAATCTCTCAGGCAAAATTCTAATTCACAGGCTAGAAAACAATTAAAACTCCAATTCTAAATATTTGGAGATTGTTCTTAAATTTTACTTAACTCCAAGGTGATCCATGAATTCATTTGTACATTGCTTCAGAAAATGTGCATTTCCCTAGCTTCAGAAAATGTGCATTTCCCTTGCAGTTCAGCCCCCAGAACACACATACACACACCACATAAACACACGCTCTGTATCTGGAATTTCTCATGCATTCACTCATCACTTCTATGAGAGTCTTATTTTTAGCTCTGACTACATTCAGAATTCTCAGTCTTTTCTTAAAATAGCAACAAGATTATTTTTCATACAAGGTGTCATTGCAGGTAACCATTGGGAAGCACACACTACTATTTTTAGATACACAGAACTGAACAAATGCATTTTAGTATGCTGCCTTACTATACACAGAAAACTGGTGAACATCTTCAGACATTATTACTAGGAAATAATGGAGTAATGTCATTTGCTGGTTTGTTTATGAATCCCTCCACAGTATTAATATAGGCTGTTTTGGCCTTAAATCAGAATTACAGTCACTCTGGCAGGCTCTGGACAATTCTAACATGCAGGTCTAGTGGTGGGCATACCAGGAAGTAAGAGACAGACACCACATTCCCTTCTGAAGGGAGGCTGATCTGGCACCTGGATCATGGCATTTGAAAAGTTGATATGCACATCTTAATAGCTTAAGATTGAGTTTCCCTTACCATATAGGTTGGCAACCAGCATAATTGGGAATTTCTGAAACACTAGACGAATAGCCTAAGGTTAAAAAATAAAAAAAATAAAAAACCTGTCCATATAACAAAATTGCTACCTCACAACTTTTGCCCAATTCTCACCTGTTGTCCTGCAAAGACCCCTCATCCGAGAAATTTTAGTGAAAGCCTCTAACAGTAACAGGCCTTTCTTAACCCAGCCCTAGATATAAGTACAGTATCAGAAATAAGTGCTGGTGGACGTCATCAATAGGTGTGAGAGAGGAGCTGGAAAGAACAACAAATTAAACAACTAAAATCCAACCAGCAAATCCCTAAGTAACACACAGCCTCAGCTGAGGAACCCACTCATGACAAGAAAATACCTAAAGCTGGAGAAACTGAGGCGAGTGAGAGAGAAAGAAAGGGAGCATGTGGAGACCCACCGCGGAGCGCGACCAGGAGACCCACACAGTGACTGACCCAGAGGCTGAGTCGAGACCAGCAGAGGAGAGACTGACGGAGGCGGGAGCATAAGGATGTGGGTCCAGGAGCAGAACAACTGTGGGCGGGTTGGAGGCCTGCAATGGACAGAGGCGGAGGCGCAGACGGCCAGAGCATGGAGAGAACAGCAGAAATGGGTATGGCTGACTGGTCTGAAACACCATGGCAGGAGCACAGGGAACACAGCCATAACGTGGTGTGGGTAGCCACAGCATGGTGCAGGAAACCAGAGCAAGGCACCAGCACCGGCCAGAGATCACCATGGGTGAATGGAGCATATGTCCGGCTGCCTGAGTATGGGTCTTGTGGCTGGGATGCGGGGCCCACAAAGTGTAAGGCTGGTGACCAAAGCAGGAAATGGGCATTCTGGTGGCTGGAATGCCAACAGCAGGAGCACTCTAAAGGCTAAAGCACAGAGTGGCCCTCGATGAGGTAGGGCCCCAGCCAGAGTACGGTGTGGCCTTGGACACAGAGCCTGACTGCTTCCCCTCACTCTCTCCCAAAGCTCCTCCCAACCCAGCTCCACCCAGAGCCTGCATTCAGTCAGCTGCTGCCCAGAAGCCACCATTATTACCCTGTGATGCAAACAGACCTGTGCCTTACCCAACAAACTTCGCCCCCAGCCTTCCTGGTGAGGCCCACAGAGGAATCCAGGAAAACTGTGAAGCATGGGCATGGCAGCTTCTGAATGCAGTGAGATCTCAGAAACAGAGAACACCATTGCTCACCATATCTTCCCAAAGAGGGGTCGTACAGAGACTAGCACAACTGAGTCAAAGAGAAGACCACCTTCTAAGATGTCTCCCACTGTGAGAAAACCAAATAACTAAGAGAAAATGTTGTGAGACACTGCAGCAACAATAGCTAGGAAGTGAAAGAAAGATCTCTTCACATCTACCAGGAGAAAAGTCCTGATGCCTAGGAATAGAAATGTTCCAATAGCAATGAGCACCCTAGTGAACAAAGGTGCTCAGAAAGAAAATGAAAAATCTCCAGAAAAGGAACTTGAAAATAAGGAAATATATGAGCTAGATGACACCAAATTTAATACAGAAATTCTGAAAACACTTAAAGAGATTAAATAAAATTACCAGAGTACACAGAGGAAGCTAAGTGATCTCAGAAAGGAATTTTATGAACAAAAGAAACTTTAGCAAACAAATTAAAACTATAAAAAAGAATCAAATAGAAATTCTAGATATAAACAACACAAAGAAATGAACACATATATAGTGATGGAAAGAGGACTGATTCTCAGTGGTGAGCACATAATGCAATGCATAGACAATGTAATGTAGAATTGTACACCTGAAAACTATGTAATTATCACCAACCAATGTCACCCCAATAAATTTAACAATTAGAAAACAAAATATAAAACTACCCTGTTTAAAAAAGAATGAAAAAATAAAATAGTTAGCATGGGAAGCGGACCTGACTACATGGACAAAAGAATTAGTGAAATTGAAGACAGAAATTTGGAAATGTCACAGAAGGAAGAAGACAGACCTCAGAGTTAAAGGAAATGAAAGATCTCTACAAGAACTTTCTGACTCCATTAGAAAGAGTGGCATAAGAATAATTGGTATTCCGGAGGGAGCAGAGGATGGGATAGGCACAGAGAATTTGCTCAAATAGTAATAAGAACTTCTCAAATCTATGACAAGAACCTCAAATTCAAGAAGAAAATAGGACCCCTAGCTACATGAATTCTAGCAGACCCTCTCCAAGGCACATTATACTGAAGAAGTCAAAGGTCAAAGACAAAGGAAGAATCCTCAAGGCAGCCAGAAAAAAGAACATCATAACCTATAAAGGAAAGCCAATCTGACTATCATCAGATTTCTCATCAGAAACTCTACAAGCCAGAAGGAAATGGAATCAAGTATTCAAAATATTGAAGGAGAGATATTACTAGACGAGAATCGTTTACCCAGCAACTTTATGGTTTATATATGAAGCAGGAATAAAGGCCTTTTCAGACATACAGAATCTGAAGGAATTCTCCCAACCAAGCCCAGCATTTCAGGAAATACTGAAGGAGGTTATTGGACCTGAAACAAGAGTAAAAATAAACAGGAACAAAATGGGACAACAAAAACACAGAAGGGGAAGAGAAGAAGTAAAGTTTTAAACTTCCAAAGAGAATGGAGATAAGAAGCATCCTTACGAAAAGGAACCATGACATATATGAAACTTTCTTTTACATAAAGTTCATGGTAACCACTAAAAAAGAAGTTGGACTGAGACGTATAACAAAATTTTAAAAATTAAAGAAGAGGAAACAGAATCATAAATACCATCAAACTAAAATAACTGATAGGAATAAAAAAAGCAAACAAATAAGTGAAAAAAAAAAGAACTACCAAAAACAAAAGATAAAATGGCTATAGGAAACCCTCATAATATTAATCATTATTCTAAATGTAAATAGCCTTAACTCACCAAGAAAAAGACACAGAGTAGCAAACTTCATTAAAGAATAAAACCCAACCTTATGCTGCCTACAAGACACACACCTCAGCCACAAGGACAAACACAGACTCAGAGTGAAAGGGTGGAAAACAATACTCTAACCAGATGGCATCCAGAGAAAAGCTGGTATAGCCATATTTATATCTGATGAAAGAGACTTAAGGATCAAAAAGACAATGAGACAAAGATGGACATTTTATAACGATAAAGAGGACAAAGCAAGACAACATGACACTTATTAATATATATGCTCCCAACCAAGAAGCACCAAAATTTACAGAGCAACTAAATTTACTAACAGATCTAAAAGGAGAAACTGACAAAACATAATTATAATAGGAGACATAAACAACCTGTTGACAGTCATGGACAGATCCAAACATGAAATAAGTAAATGTCAGTTTTAAATGATACATAACAGTGATTAAACATAGTTGACATTTACAGGATACTTCATCCTACAACACATGACTGACCACATTCTTCTCTGGTGCATATGGAACATTCTCAAGGATAGACCACATGCTGGGATACAAAGCTAGTCTCAGCAAATTTAAGAAGATTGAAATCATGCCAAGTGTATTCTCTGATCACAAAGCTTTGAAATTGGAGATCACTACAAAAAGAAGGCAGAAAAAAACACATATACATGGAGATTAAACATGGTATTCAAAATGACTGGATCAAAGAAGAAATAAGAGACTAAAAAATACATTGAAATGAATGACAATGAAAACACAACATAACATAATTACTGGGAGGTAATGAAAGCAGTAATAAGAAGGAAGTTTATAGCATTACAGGCCTATCTCAAGAAACAAGGAAAATCTCAAGTAAACAACTTACTATCACATCTTAAAGAACAAGAAAAAGAACAAAAAATACACAAAGTCAGCAGGAAGGAAATAATAAAAATTAGAGCTGAACTAAATGAAATAGAGAATAGAAAAAAAATAATAATGCAACGAATAGCTGGTTCTTTGAAAAAATTAATAAAATTGACATAACCCTGGCTAAGTTCACCAAAGGAAAAAGAGAAAAGACACAAATGATTCCAATTAGAAATGAAGAGGGGAAATTACAACTGATACCACAAAAATACAATGGTTCATACAAGAATACTATGAAGGGCTATATGCCACCAAATTTTGCATCCTAAAAGACAAATTTCTGGAAACATAGTCTTCTGAGACTGAATCAAGAACTGGAAACTCTAACCAGACCAATCAACAATAGGAAATTGAAACAATCATCCAAAACCTCCGCTTCACCACCAAGCCATCCCAGCGGTTGCCAGTTGTGCCACAGTTCAGCATATGGGTTTGCATGAGCCGGGGCCAGGATTTGATCCCCAGACCTCATGGTTGCAAGGCAAGAGTTCAATTTGCTGAGCTATCCTGATATCCTCATATTTTTGAAGTCTTAATTTTCAGTCTTGTACCTCCAACTGCTTGCTGAGCATTCAGTGAAACACGTATTTTACAGCACCTACTGACCCTATGCAATGTACTTTACAAAAAGCAGAGTCGAAAAATCCAGAACTAAATTTTTTTGGCAGTTTCTTTTTACTATTTTTCTTTTTTTAATTTATTGGTGTGACATTAGTTAGTAAAGTTACATAGGTTCCAGGTATACAGTTCTACAATACATCATCTATGTGTTGCATCATTAGCTCACCACCCAGAATCAGATTTTTTTTCCATCACCATATACTTGAATCCCTCCCCCTCCCCTACACACTTTTCCCCTATTCCTCTGGCAGCCATCAAACTATTGTCAGTGTCCATGAGTTTTGGGTTGTTTTGTTTTTTCTGCTTTGATTGTTCATTTATTCTGTTCTTTAGATTTCACATGTAAGTGAGATCATATAGTATTTGTTTTTCTCAGTCTGACATTTCATTTAGCATATATCTTAGGTCCAATCATGTTGCTGCAAAAGGTACAATTTTATTCTTTTTTATGGCTATGTAATACTCTATTGTATAAGTGTACCACCACTCTTTATCCAATTATTTATTGATGGTCATTTAAGTTGTTTTCATATCTTGACTATTGTGAATAATACTGCAGTGAACATAGTGGGGCATAAATTTTTTGAATTATTGTTTTGGAATTCTTTAGATAAACATCCAGGCGTGGAGTTGCTGGATCATAAGGTAGTTCTATTTTTACTTCTTTGAGAGACCTCCATAGTGGCTGGACTGATTTGCTAATTTGCAATCTCATCAACAGTGTAGCAGGACTCTGTTTTCACCACATCCTTGCCAATACTTGTCATTGGTCAATTTATTGATGCCATTCTGACAGGAGTGAGGTGGTATCTCACTGTGGTTTTGATTTCCATTTCTCTGATAATTAGTGATGCTGAGCATCTTTTCATGTGTCTATTGGTCACCTGTATGTTTTCTTTGGAGAAATGTTTGTTCAGATCTTCTGCCCATTTTTTAATTGGATTGTTTGAGGTTTTTTTGGTGTTGAATTATACTGGTTTCTGATAAATTTTGAATATCAATTCTTTCTCACATGCCTTATTGGCAAATATTTTCTCCCTCTGTTGGATATCTTTTTTCTTTCTTATCTGTCTATCTGCCATTTATCTACCGGTATCTATTATCTATCTACTATCTTTTATTTTATTTCATTTTTTTTACATTTGATGCCCTTTCACCACTCACCTCCCCCCCTGGCCCTCCCACCCACCTTCCTCCCCCCCTCCCCCCCAGGCAAACACCAAATAACTCACTGTATTTGTGAATTTTTGTTTCTTTGTTATTTTCAGTGTTATATTCTACCTATAAGTGAGGTCATATGTTTCTTTCTTCTTTCAGCCTGGCTTATTTCACTTAATAAAATGGTTTCAAGGTCCATCCACGTTGTCACAAATTGCTAATCTGTTCTTGTTGCGGAGTAGTATTCCACTGTGTAAATGTACCAAAACTTCTTTATCTAGTCACCTATCAAAGGACACTTTGGTTATTTCCATGACGTGGCAACCCTGAACAATGCTGCGATGAACATTGGGGTACATATATCTTTGTGAATTAAGATTTTCAGGTTTTTGGGGTAGATACCCAGGAGAGCAGTTGCTGGGTAATATGGCAATTCCATTCCTACTTTTTTGAGGAATCTCCGTACTACCTTCCTTAGTGGCTGTACCAATTTGCATTCCCACCTGCAGTGTATGAGGGTTCCATTTCTCCACAGCCTCTCCAGCACTTGTTATTTCTTGTTGATTTCTTATTTCTTGTTTATGGTTGATTATAGCCATTCTAACAGGTGTGAGGTAGTATATCTCATTGTGGTTCTAATTTGCATTTTCCTAATTGCTAGTGATGTTGAGCATTTTTTCATGTTTCTTTTGGCTGTTTGTCTTCAGGGAAAAAGTGTCTGTTCAGGTCTTCTGCCCATTTTTAATTGGATTGTTTTTTGTTGTTGTTGAGTTGTATGAGTTCTCATTGTTTGCAAATATGTTCTCCCATTTAGTTGGTTTCCTTTTTACTTTGTTGATGGTGTCCTTTGCTGTATAGAAGCTTTTTAGTTTGATATAGTACCATTCATTTATTTTTGCTTTTACTTCCCCTGCGTTTGGGGTCTAGTTCATAAAGTACTCTCTGAACCCAAGGTCTATAAGTTTAGTACTGATGCTCTCTTTTATGAACTTTATTGTTTGGATCTTATGTGGAGGACTTTAATCCACTTTGAGTTAATTTTGGTATATGGTGAGAGTTCATACTCCAGATTCCTTTTTTTACATGTGGTTTTCCAAGTTTCCCAGCACCATTTACTGAAGAGGCTTTCTTTTCTTCATTGTATATTTTTTACTCCTTTGTCAAAAATTATCTGTCCATATATTTATGGGTTTCTTTATGGGCTTTTGATTCTGTTCCATTGGTCTGTATATCTATTTTTCTGCCAACACCAAGCTGTTTTGATTATTGACTCTTTGTAATATAGGCTAAAGTCAGAGAGCATGATGCCTCCAGACTTACTCTTTTTTTCAGAGAATTGCTTTGGTGATTCGGTGTCTTTTGTGGTTCCGTATGAATCTGATAAATTTTTTTCATCTATTTCTTAAAAGAATGGCTGTGGGATTTTGATTGGAATTGCATGGAATCTGTATATTGCTTTGTGTAATATAGCCATTTTAACTATGTTGTTTCAATCCATGAACATGGAATATCTTTTCATTTCTTTGTATCTTCTTCAATTTCTTTTAATAATGTCTTATAATTTTCCAGGTATAAGTCCTTCACATTCTTTGTTAAGTTTATTCCTAAGTATTTTATTCTTTTTGTTTTGATCACAAATGGTATAGTTTTTCTCATTTCTTTTTCTGAAGTTTTATTGTTTGTATATAAAAATGCTGTGAATTTGTGTACATTGATTTTGTATCCTGCAACTTTACTACATTCACTTATTATTTCTAATAGTTTTCTGGTAGAGTCTTTAGGGTTTTCTATATAAAGGATCATGTCATCTGCGAAAAGTGACAGTTTAACTTTTGCATTCCCAATTTGGATGCATTTTATTTTTTTCCTGCCTAATGGATCTGGCTAGGACTTCCAGCACTCTTTTGAATAACAGTGGTGACAGGGGACATCCCTGTCTCATTCCTGATTTTGGAAGAAAAGGTTTCAGTTTTCCCCCGTTCAGTATGGCATTTGCTGAAGGTTTGTCATATATGGCCTTTATTATGATACGGTATTTTCCTTCTATACCCATTTTATTTAGTGTTTTGATCATAAATGGATGTTCTATCTTGTCAAATGCTTTTCCTGCATCAATTGATATAATCATATGGTTTTTATCTTCTATTTTGTTCATGTGGTATATCGCATTGATCAATTTGTGTATGTTGAACCATCCTTGTGCCCCTAGGATGAATCCCACTTGATCATGATATATAATCTTTTTAATGCATTGTAGAGTTCTATTTGCTAGTATTTTGTTTAGAATTTTTGCATTAGTGTTCACCAGAGATATTGGTCTACAGTTTTATACTTTTATGCCATCCTTGCCAGGCTTTGGTATTAGGGTAATGTTGGCCTCATAGAATGAGTTGGAAAGTATTATTCCTTCTTCAAATTTTTGGAAAACTTTGAGGATAAGTGTTAGTTCCTCTCTGAATGCTTGGTAAAACTCATTAGTGAGACCATCTGGTCCTGAACTCTTGCTTTTGGGGAGGTTTTGGATGATTGTTTTAATTTCCTTACTGTTGATTGGTCTGTTTA
>PVKE010033603.1:0-17839 GCA_004027555.1 Craseonycteris thonglongyai
TGCAAAGACTCTGCATTATTCAAAACTTGGAATTCAAAGTTCTAAACATATTGGTTATATCAGTAGGTAGAGACCAGTAATACTGTAGGAATAAAGTTAAGCTATATTTCATTAAGTTTAAAAAAAACTAAAGAAATAAAATGAGGAGGGAAGACAATATTAAGAATATAGTAGATACTACTATTTGTTATTTATTACTCATTTTCCTCTTTTGTTTTTAGTAATAGAATTCTTGAATTCTCAACAAAGCTCATAGTTTCTCAGCTACAGATTGTATTCTCAACTACCTGTGCAATGATGTATTGCCATGATAGATATTTCAGGTCAACAGGATTTAAGAGGAGATGATATCTGATACATTCTTAAAGAAAGGCTGCTTGCCCTAGATTTTCTCTCAACCAATCTTGTTGTCTGAGGTGTTAATTAGGGCAGGTGCTTTTGATATATAGGTAGAAGTCACATAGTCAGATAGATAAAAAAAAGATTATTTGATTCAAAGTTCATGGTCTAGGTCTATGAATTGGCTCAAGCCTGGGAATACAGAAGTAACAAAGTTTTCTCACTTGATTTTAGCAAAATGCTCATTTATTATAACCCTAGGGGCCCTATAATCAATAGCTACTACCAAAGCTGTCTATATGTCAAAATATTCTGATTAATAGCAGTCCTGCTGCCCATCATGATGAGCGTGCTCACCTAGTTTCTGATGGTTAAGTGAGATGTGCTATCACGGGATCCTATTATCCCACTAAAGTCTGAGAGCTCGTTGCAATGACAGTATATTTAACTATAATCTTTGGCTTACAAATAATCGACAGAATTTTTTCAATGATGTTGATGCTTCCCACATAAATGTATTTTTCCAGGTATTGATGGAAGAAATGCCTTCTGGATAGTTCCAGGGTACACAGGGAAGGGGTGGCGAGAATGTCATACATAATCAATTTACATTTACACTCATCTCCTAAGCCTTTAGATTTCTTTCTTTACAGTATAAAAGCATGCTGAAATCTCAATTTTGCTTAGTGTTTAACCCAGGACTCATTCAAGTAAATGAGTTGAGTGTTAAAAAATTATTTTAACATGCTCAAGATAACAGATTCAATACTGTTAATGCCCAGAATTTATTACCTAGAATCTTTTTGGTGAGTGTACCATATCAATAAATTCAGCCAGATCCAACCATACATTTCTTGGGCTTTCTATAACACCCTTAGCAATTACTCTCAGTCATCTTCACCAGGTTTGTGAATTTTCCCTTGTAATTTTCTCCTGCCACTATAGCTTGGCCCAATTTTGCAATTCTTTGTTAAGTCTGGTGCATCCTGCCAGGTTAGGCTTCATGGTCTTCCTTTTGTGGTCTGCTGAGATTTGTATCTACTTATAAATCTCAAAGCAGGGGAAAGTAATGGACACAGGAGCTGAGAACTGGCACACACCTAAAAGCCACTGTTTTAGGTGAGATCTTTATGGGGATGTCAGGCAAAACTTAGGTAATTCTTTAAATAGGGAGAATTATGCTACTTCTGCCAGCAAGAGAAGCTCAAAGGGAAGTTCAAGGTATTCAGAATCATCAGATTCCACCCACATATCCACATTGTAATTCAAGGCCTCAAACTCTCCTTATCAACATTGTAACTTAAAAGATCTGCTAAGGATATGAATTAAACTTGCATATTAAAATTTAGCCTACAGTAGAATCAAACTTGTATCATTATCAAAAACATCAGCCTTGTGCCTTCAAGAAATAAGGAATTCTCTCAGGATAATCAGAAAAGACCTCCAGTTTTTCTACTCATGCTTTATACGGGGAATTTGAAACTCTAAGCTTGTTAGTTTCTTCTCTCAAGTTCTACAGTGGTTTCAGTGAAACAAACTCCAAGTTAGAATGCTTATATTCTTGCATTCTAATTTTACCTAATGTTCTAATTTAAGAGCTAATAAGTCTGCTATAGCCTTGCTTTCTATGTGTACTTCATTGCAGGCTTTTACATGCACTAATAAAATAATTTTTTTCATTGAATACCATGAGATACCAGGATCTCATTTTCTATTAGCAATGAATTTATTACTGCCTTCAAATCTAATCAGAGCAGAGAATCAGTTACAGTTTCTGGATTCAAAATGCCTGTTTTCTAGAGCCATTTTGGTACAAAAAGCTATGTTGGTTGGGGTTTGTTTAGGAAAACAAATATGAAGAATTTTAGTATAGAGAATTTGAAGCTTTTAGCCACTGGGTCATGGAAAGTCAGAGAAAGTTGCAATTCGTTTTCAAGAACTCTCACTGAAGGAACAAATCTCAAGAACCCCTGGAAATGTCCCACAGATTGTCACAGTCTTTGGCACTTGATGTGCAGCACAAGTCGGTTTGTAGATTTTCTAGGGGCACATGTGAAAGCTTTACAACATTACATTTACACCTATCTGCAATAGTCTCCAGGAAATAATGATTTGTCTTTCTCTCTTCTACTTTCTGAGTCTCACATGAGGGTCTCTCATTGGCAGACACTAACGTAGAACTAGATACTAATGAACCTTTGAGAGCAGGCAATCCAGTACATATGCTGACCAGTTGGGTATTTCCATAAGTATGAGGGGAATAGATCCTAAATGCCATAACTACCCACCTAATTTTGTAATCTTATGTGAGATAAGATTACAAATAAACTTGCATCTTATTTTAACCACTATATTGCATTTCTTTACATCTTAGCATGTACCCTAATAAAAATAACATTATTTAATGGTGTTATTATAGTCTTTTAAATAGTGTGTGTTTTTTTAACTACTTGATATTGTATAAACTTGGCATAATTTTCTCTGAAGTGCTTTCAGATTCAATTACCTGCCACATGCTTTCCTGGGATCTCCAGATGAGGGATTGTGAAACAGAGGTATAATCATGTACCGTTTCATTATCTTATTTTTGCACTTATTATTTTGATTTTCTTGGACATCTTTAACTCCTGCTCGTAAGAATAAAAATCAGTTCATTACTTCTGGAAATAGATTTAATAGTATACATTAAGAACTATATAAATGTAGCGTATAAAAATATTGAGACCTGTGTGAAAAGTATTCTAAAATAATACTTTTTTTTCAGGATTATTTTAATTATAATAATTAAAATTTAAAAACATGTCCACCAGTAGAGTAAGGGTTAGTAATATTACAGAATAGTCACTTGATGTAGCCATTTGTTATGAACTAAATTGTTTTGCCCCAAATTTCTTACGTTGAATCCCTAACCACCAATGGGATTGTATTTAGAGGTAGGGCTTTTAAGAATGAAATTAAGGTTAAATGATGTCAGAAGGGTGAAGCCTTAATCTGATATGACTGTTGTCCTTCTAAGATAGAAATACCAGAGCACACATTGTCTCTCTTTCCACATGTGCAGATAGAAAAAGATCATTGGAGATTAGGGAAAGAGCTACTATCCAAAACCAGAGATTCCTCACCAGAAATTGCCAGTACCCTGAGCTTGGAATTCCCATCTCCAGAACTCTGAGAGGACAAATATCTATTGTTTGACCCACTCAATCTGTGATATTCCATTGTGGCAGCTCAGACTGATTAATATACCATTAACATCAAGTTTTAAGTAATATTAATAACATGAAGTGAAAAGGGGAGAGTAAAAATAATACAGTAGTCCTCCATTACCCATGGTTTTATATTCTACGGTTTCAGTTACTTATGTCTAAACACTATCTGAAATATTAAATGATAAATTCCAGCGATTAAAAAAATTTGTAAGTTTAAAATTACCCACTGTACTGAGTATGGCATGAATCATCCCATCCTCAAGGGTGTACATTTGGTATATGCTATCAACCTGTTAGACACTTAGTAACCATCTTAATTATCAGAATGACTGTCTTGGTATCATATTGCTTGTGTTCAAGTAAACCCTTACCTTACTTAATAATGCCCCAAAGTGTATTAGTGATGCTGGCAATATAAATACACCAAAGAGAAGTTACAAAGTGCTTCCTTTAAGTGAAAAGGTATGCAAGTATAGAAAAAACATAGTATATATACGGTTCTGTACTACTCATGCCTTTGGGCATCCATTGGGGGGGTCTATTAACATACCCCCCCCAGATAAGGAAAATACTACGGTGTACACATACATGTGTGCATGAATTTGTGTGTATCACCATAATATTGAATATAGAAAAGTAAATATGTATATACGTCATATATTAAAGACAGACTGGAGGGAACTGCCATAAATTAAAAATGTGTTTAGTAAGAGCTCATGAAAACCACTGTGACCCTGGTGAGTAAACTTGTTTTCCAAAAGAGGTGCACACTGATGAGTCATGAGAATTTATTTCTATCCTGGCTGGCAAATCTGGTTAAAATGTCCAAGTTAATTTTGTGTAATTGTGGATGATGTTTGTAATCCTGCCTGTATTGAAGGTAAATAACTTAACCAAACTAAGTTGGTTAAATGACCAGGAAAGGTGTGATGCCAACGGAGAAAGGTGATAATGCTATAAATTCAGTGTGACTAACTGGTGGCCCACAGGCTGCATGCAGCCCAGGATGGCACTGAATATGGCCTAACACAAATTCATAAATGTTCTTAAAACTCTCTCTAAAAAGTATAAGATTTTTTTTTTTTTGCAATTTTGTTTTTGCTCATCGGCTATCATTAGTGTATTTTATGTGTGACCCAAGACAATTCTTTCTCCAATGTGGCCCAGGGAAACCAAAAGGTTAGACACCCCTGCTGTAAATAATCCAAGAGGAAGCAAAAATGGCATATGACCCTAAATTTAGTTTTGACAAGAGGTAAAATAAATGTAAAATGCTATGGTGAACCCAGGATTTGCTACTCAGAACATGTTTTATTGTATTTAGTTACATATTTAATTTAGAAATAAAAATACCTCCTTCCTCGACCTCTTGGTTATTCTGTCATCTGTCTAATTTTTGTTGATATTGTTAATTTATTGTTTGTTTGAAAATTTGCTTTGAAATTTTAAAATCTAATTCTTTTTAGTAATTCAGTTTCAAAATTTAAAATATTTATAACTTACTTTTTAAAAAGACTTTGTTTTATAGAATTAATCATAAATACCATAGCCAACAGGGGGCATTTCGAAGCATATCTACATCACAAAAACAAAGCTGCAACGCTAACACTGCACTATCTTTTTTTGTAGCCAAAAGCCAGTAAGACTATCTTGCCACACAAACATATTGATTCTGATCTCAATCAGCTGATCCTCCTCTATATGAATATACACAAACATAATTCTTACTCTCCTCATTCCCAATGCTAGTTGGCTATCCACTAAAAACAAGCTTCTGACCTTTACAGAAGGGTCACGACTCTAAATGGAGCAGAGAATAAAACAGTCAAAACAAGCTCACCAAGCTGTTTATTTTTAGTGGCTATGACTGTTGTTCTTTTCTTTTAAAATTTTTATTAAATATATTGAGGTGACATAGGTTAATTAAATTATGTAGGTTTCAAGTGTACACTTCTATAATACATGATCTATATATTGCATTACGTGTTCATAACTCAAAGTCAAATCTTCTTTTCTCACTATATATTTGACACCATTTACCCTCTTCTAGCTCCCTCCACCACACCCCACCTTACCCTGTCGTAGCCATTAAACTTGTTTGTGCCTCTGAGTTTTTGCTTGTTTATTTCTTGGGTCCATTCAATGCTTTCTGTTTTCTGTCCCACATATGAGTGAAATCATATGGTTTTCAACATTTTCTGTCTGACTTGTTTCACTTAGCAGGATAATCTCAAAATCCATTCTTGTTGCAAATGGCAGTAGGATGATCAGGATTTTGTTTTTGATTATTGTATGTGTTCTCAGAATTATCTGTTCTAGATAGGTTCACAAGATAGAAATCAAATAATTGTTTTTGTTTGTTTTAGTATTCCTATTGTTCTTTTAATGTTTATTAAACAAATAAACAAACAGGAGCTACTCATTCATGCAAGGGCTAAAGGGAAAGACTAGAAAATAGAGAACTATTGAAGTGCTTTTTCTCTACTCTTGGCTCTGCTTCAATTAGGAAACTTGTAGATGAACATACAGCAAGTTAATTTTGTAATTCAAATAATATACCTGAAAAAAGGTCTTTTTGGGGGCTCTCATGAATACTTGTATCTAAAAAGAAGTGTCTTAATATTTTCAAGGAGCTATGTTTGCAATTACATATGTTCAGGCATTTGTGACAGAGAATTTTGATTGTACATGTATAAAACCAAATGGGATAACTGAAAATCAAAGCTGAAGAAACTAAGCATAATCTTGAAAGGTTTGCTCTTTTTTAATCTGATTATTATTTGATAGCAACAAGGTAGTACATATATCATATACAAGGAAAAATAAAGTGTGTATATTATGAAACCAATGTATAGGAAACTCTGAGCTCAAAGAAAAAAACATTAAAATATTCCTCTAACTTAAATGCACCATGTCTAATCAATGCAAATAACCATTTCATTTAATGTTTAAATTAAAAAGCACCAATACTGAAAATACGACAGTAGTAATGCTACCGAGATAACAACATAGATCATTCCAGTTTTGCTCTTCTTCCCAGGAACTAATAATAATCACGGACATGACATCACTGAAAAAATTCTAGAAGAGGTGATGAGGCTCAACTACTCCCCAGCGGCACAGAGGCCAGCACACACTGCCTGAGAAAGGTAAGTGTAGCCGCTGCATGCTGACAGAGCCAGCATTCCCCCAGGCTGCTGCAGCAACACATCCACTAGAGTCCCCTGAGCCTACAGTTTTTCCAGTGGGAAAAAGGAGCTGAGAGTGGACTTGCAGCTTCCTCACTGTTGTGATTCACTTTTGGGGAGTCCCCACTCTGGTCTTGCCCCACAGAGATTGCAGGGGAATCTGCAGAGTTGACCATTGGGAATCTGATTGCAAAGGAGAAGTGGTGATTGGCTTGCAACAATCAGCTCTCAACCTAGTTCCTCCCTGCAGCATCCAAGCACTAATCTCAGACAGTGGCTTTGCTCATCCATCAGCAGAGTCAAGACAGTGGTGCATCTGTCCAGGGAACCTGACAGATTCTGGTCCTCAAACAGAAAGCCTTACGGGCCTTGAAGCCTAGTCTGCCCCTGTCCAGGAAGAGGAGCTATTTCGTAGCCCCATCCATTACTGAGTGTAATTTCCAGCCCTCCCTGACCAGAAAGCTTGGCCACAATATCTGGGAGCCATGTAGCCCAGGAACACTCAAGCACAGAGTCTATTAAAAAGAGCTAATCATCCTGAGCAAAGCCAGTGGCCCTGCTCAGTCAGGAAAACTGAGGAATGGGTAGGGTCCAGTCAAAACTATAAACAAACAGCATTCCCAGCCTTGGAGCCACTTTCCTGTTTGGCCCAGGCAGGGAAACCTTTATACTCCGGCCAATTGTTTAATAAAGCTATAAACCTGCCTGACCAGGAACCAAAGCAGAGCACACAGGAAGTTTGCCAGCCCGTCCAAAAGTCCTGCTTACAGGGGCACTTGACCAGAGAGCACAGCCCATGGCTTAACCTATCTGCAGAGCAAACAGTTGGCCCCATCTGGCCAACCCATTTAGTATACAGTCTATTCTGATTCAGGTGCCAAACAACAGGATGTGCAGGCCCTGAGGCCCACTCTGCTATGCTTCCAGGTTATGTACTGATGAGTATAGTTCCTAGTCTAGACTATCTAGGAAGTCTGACCAGAAAACCCAAGCAACCAAGAAGCTCCTTCTACAACAGCACTCGGGAAGGGAACCAAGCAGCTGTTCTGTTTTCACATAGCAGTACCCACACCCTCAACCTCAGAACTTGGGCAGTGGCCTTGCCCCAAATGGACCCTCATAGCAACAATCAGCTCTCTTGGGCTTAACTGCCCAAGGATGTTACCAGCAAATAGTTCTAGAAACCCAACCTAAGTTTCCTGGTTAAGAACTGTCTCTGCCAAAGTGAACCTGTAAAATGTAGAAGGTGAGACTGCTTGCTTAAATTCACAGATATCAATGCAATTAATAGAATCATAAAAAAAAAATTACAAGTCAATCTTGGTACCATCAAAGAAAACTAACAAAGCACCAATAATTAATCCTAAAGATATGTAGATTTATGAGCTGTCAAAAATTCAAAATAATCCTCTTTAAAGAAATTCAGTCAACTACAAGAACATAAGAGATACACAACTAAAGAAAATTAGAAAAACAGTACATGAACAAAACAAGAAGTTAAAGAATACAAACCATAAAAAAGAAAGCCCAGAAATCTAGAGCTGAGGGGAAGCCAGGATGGCTCAGCGGGTTAAGTGCTTGCTTTGCAGCCCAAGGGAACAAGGGACAAATCCCAGCCTGGGTCCATATGCTGAACTGGGCTGTGCTTCCCATGCAGGAGGCCCCCAGCCCAATTCCTGCGCTGCTCAGCCCCCACCCACCTGTGTGGAATAAAACAAAAAAATAATAATAATAAATATATTTTTAAAATCTAGAGCTGAAACATTCAATAACAAAATTGAAGAATTGGGAGCTCCTAGTCCATCATTCTGATACTGTCACTCTAATTAATTCTTTTGATTCAGAAATATAAATAATATAATTTAAATAGCCATATAATTTTTGTTTAGTTTTGGTTATCAGCAAAAGATATAATTTTAATGTAATGGCCACTCACATCGATTAGATAGATACGGCTGAATGAGGAGTAAGGAATTACCTTATAAAAAGCCAGTGTTTACCAAATTAAATATGAGTATGTAGCTGGGCCTTAGAGTTCCTAAGCATTTGTGAGTTTAGGTATAATGATAAATCATGTGAATAATTACTAAACCCAAAAGGTAATATTGGGTTAATTTATCTCCAAAATTACTAGCAACCATTTGTACACTACTGAGTATTAGTCCTCTGGGGATACTTCTCCCTTGACTTAGTCATTAACAATAATGGTTCACTAAGTGCTTTGCTTAGAATATCTTTAGTCCTGAATAGGAATCTTAAAATAATTTCCATGTCTATATTATGGCTAAATAAGATTGTACAGGTTATTGGACTCATCCAGCCTTTCAGAGTTTGCTATGAATGACTTCACAATAATGGTGGCCATCTGGTAAAATAATGATAAGAGTCAGAATTCAGAGCTCAATTTTATTGACCCTGTTTGATATTTAAGAAAAGATATTTTTGTCTTGATTAGTAGATTGACATTAAAAAAATGTTGATTCACTATGGTTTCCCAGCTAACTATCTCCCTTTCATAATCTAATACATAGTTGTAATAATAGTATAGGCACAATTGTAATATATTAAAGCAGGGGTGTCAAACTCAATTAAAACATGGGCCATTTGGTGCAACAGGCAAGATTCACGCAGCCACATCACATTTACAAACGTTACCAGGACTGAGTCAGCGCGCTTATACATGCCCACAGGCCCCCAGGAAAGGCACTGGGCCATGTGTATACTCGTCTTCAGTAGTTAAAGGGTTAACGAGGGAATTCTGTGTACGGTATTGCCTCAATCTCACCTAAGAACTATTTTCTTCATAACAATTTTTTCTATTTTTGTTTTATTTCAGAGCATCGTGGGCCACAAAAAATTACCTCGGGGGCTGCATGCAGCCCGGGCTGCCAGTTTGACACCCCTGTTTCAAAGTATTTAAATGGATTGCTATATCAACTTTATAACTTTATAAACTTTATAAAACTTTACAATTTTGAAAGTATGGGGAAGTCGGATGGCTCAGCAGGTTGAGCACTCGCTTTGCAGCTCCAGGGGCTGGGTATCAAATCCTGGCCCCGGCCTGTGCGGACCCATGTGCTGAATTGGGGTGTGCTTCTGGTGCAGGAGGCTCCCAGTTTGGTTCTTGTCCCTCAGTTAAGCCCCTGACTCGAGGGGGCATGCCTCTCATGCAGGAGGCCCCCAGCCCAGTTCCCACCCTGTGAGGCCCCCACCCACCTGTGTGGAACAAAACTATGTTGAAAACTGATGATGTACAACTATGGAGACTGCTCTGAGCCCTCCCAGTTCTCTCTGTCTTTCTCTGTCTCTGTCTCTCTCTGTCAAAAACAATAAAATATTTAAAAGCAAGTATATTATGACACAGATTTGACTAGCCATAATTTTATATTCATCTCATAATATTTATTTTTAGGTACGGTAGTAATATATGTGTACATGATGAATCATTTAAAATATGATATTAAAATAATATTTAATAATCATTAATTAGTCATTTTCCAGGCTTCTAATCATAATAAATATTTTTATTGCATCTGAAGGTAAATAAGTTTTATACACATAAGCACAGTCTTAATGTTTTATCTACAAATAATTTTGAATGGCCACATATATGTTCATTATCAATTGTCATTGTTGTTTCTTTCTCTTCTCTCTCTCTCTCTATATATATATACACACAAACACACTCACGTATATATATATACACACACATATATACATACACATATGTATATATACATACACATATCTATATATACATACATACATTCACACATCTATATATACATATATATACATACATCTATACATACATTTATATACACACACACATATATATACACATAACTTTATACAGTTTCAATCATGCTGAACCTCCAATTTTGATTTACTCTGCATTTCTAGTCATGTGAAACATAATTGTTAATAAAATATAAATAAATATGGTCTCTGTTTGTAGTGATGCAAAAGTCAAATGAAAATCAGTTATATTTTGTATTCCTCCCACCAATAAACCGACAGGTGGAGAGGTGCTCTGATTTTAAAAGCTCAATTTAGGTAAAATTAGAATTTTGCCTGGAAAGCAGTATAGCCATACAATGTATACAGATGTAATTATCCCTTGTCTCACTATGCCCATAGCAACCTAACAAATGGCCTAATTACTGCTCTTTTGCCATGACATGAGAAAGAATAGCTATAGGCCCATATCTTAGATGGTTAGCAGTTCACTATTTCGCTTTTTTAAAATCATGTTTCTCAACTAGAGATTTTAGTTTTTAACTTTTAAAAATTTATAGAAGTTAAGGGATTTAAATTTGTAATCTAATAAAAAGAGAACAATAGCTTTAAGAGGTTTTATTTGACTTGTAAGGCAGGTGATTTTGGATGGAATATTTAGATTGTTTTTCTGTATCGAGTCAGATTCTTCTATACACTCTTGAAAAAACCTCTTAGAGCTCTTAGAGGACATGCCAAGGCAGGCTCATGATTTCTGTAAATCATGCACAAGTTTGTGGGCGGCTTAAATGCTATATTGATTCTAACTCTAGTAGATGAGTGGGTGAGCCCAAGTCAAATTATTAAAGTTTAAAATCATTTATAAAATGTCATCACCCAGAGCATTTAGTTATCCATAATACCAAAAAGCCATTAACATTCACAACTCTAACATCAAAGCATAAACTATCTTTACTCCCACTAGAAAAGAGCTGTTAGAGATCCACATTTCTCCTAAGACATTTCATGAACCTATGACTATCAGACACTCTTTTCACATTCAAATCCTCTTAAAATCTTAGTCACACTTTCCCTTTAAGATTCAATATTTGTGTTTTGTGCTTTAATGACTCCTCAGTCTCATTAAGCATCAATTTTTAATAAATAGTAATGGTCTGGATTACGTTTTTTCATAAAATAAACAATTCTGGTTGCTTTACAATTATGTTTTGTGTAATTGTTCCTTAGTAAAATTAAAATTGCTATTAAATGTATTTTTTTTCGGATAGCACCATTGACGAGAACTTATTAAAAACTAAATTTGTAAATGTCACCTCAAAAAACAGGATAGGACATGGTTTAAAACATACACATTCAGACTTCTTGGTGAAAGGACAAGAAGGAAACTAAGTAGAGACCTATATAAAATATAAATCTGCAGATCCTAATTCTCTTGTTTGGCTATTAAATATAGTCAAACTTCAGGGAAGATCAGCTTCAGGTAAGAGTACAAACAAGAGGCATTTGTTTATTTTTCTTTCCCTAATTACAGGTATCCAGAATTTCATTTTTCTGCTATTTTCTTCTTCCTTTCCTGTTACTATCCCTCCTTTCCATAGCACAGACTCTTTCTATTAAATGTCTTTGATACACTCATATCCCCTTTTTATTCCTATATCTCTAGGGCAATTTTCCACCTACCATCTCTCAGGGACCTGCTTTTTCTAAAATAAGGTAAAGTCAATCTAGTGACATAAACTCTCCATTACTGAGTGTTTTGCTTTCAGTTTTCTACTTTGAGGACAGAGCTTGGGTGGTGGAATGGGGGCACTGCTATTGCTAAGCCAGATTTTCTTTTTCTCCACTTCAAATGCCAGAGAGACAATTACTCTTGTATAAGGTCAATGCAGGATTTTTGCATTTCTATCTACAACCAATCTTTACTAAATATATATGCAGAGCAGAGCATTTCAGTCCTAATTAAAGGACAAAAGGGAAAAATATTATCAGTGAATCAATACTATTTATTGCATAGATTTCATTGAAAATATAATTCTTACTATTTTCCTACTGGAAAGAGTCAATACAAAGTCTATACAAAGTATGCTTAAAAGGCTTCAAAAATAAATTTTATCACCCATTACCTTACTGAATTTGAGTAAAATCAATACTTATTTTTAAGCATCAAGAAAAGAATATGTTTATGGTTATATGCATTGGGATGTACTGTGATTTCCATTGCAAAATTATTTTTTCTTAATACAGACTAAGATAAATCATGTAAGACATTTAGTATACTATAGAAAAGTCATTTCATATATATATATATATATATATAAAATAGTGTACATTTTATAGGTATTTATATATTTTCTAATAGTGTATATTTTATAGGTATTTTGCCTCTGGAAATTATATTTAATAAATTTTCTCAAAAGTAGAGAATCTAGAATGTTTTCCCCCCATTTTGAAAGAGATATAGTCTGAAAAGAAGATTCTTCAGAAGAATTATCTCAAACCAGGATATGGCACCTCTACCAAAGAAAAATTTATGTTAAGCCCAATTCATTTTATTTCCCCATAAATGCATGTAAGTTATTCTTTGAAATATCTAGGAGAATGGTGAAAGTTCTACTGATATTGAGGATACAGTATAAAAAAAGTAGAAAAAAAATCAAGACAAAATTTTTAATGTTTACATTGCATTTTTACAAATTAAGTATACACTTTTAGAATATTCATATGTACAGGGTCTTAAATCTACATAAATCTATTCAACTACTTAAGAGTATAGAAACTCTAAAATAAAAAGAACTGAATGAATATCTAGTTAGTACAATGACAATAATAGCAAGAGTGTTAGACATCAAAGCATATATTGAAAAATTAAACCCCATATAGTGAAGAGCAGCAACAGTATTATATTTCTAGATATGTTGCTTATCTAAATTTTTCAGCTTATTTTTTCTACAGATTACTATTTCTTTAAATACAATTGTCATTATCAAAGCATGACTACAAGATAGTCCTGATACCAAAGCACACTATAATTTTATCAGAATCCATGCCTAGGAATTAAAATTTATTTAAACAATGAAAAATTCTCTGATTATGCACAGATGACATAAAAAGAACTGTAATGTTATATACAAATCTAATTAACAAGCATTACAAACCAATATAAATTTTCCTCACTAATTTCAAAAATGTCCTAATAAGAAGGAAAAAAGGTTAAGCTATTGAAGAATACAGTTGTATAAAAGAAATTTTAGAGAGCAAGCTTATGGTGCACTAGATTTAGTGTGTTGCAAAATTAGTTATAGACTTCTGACATATGGAATAAATTTGTCTCATATTGAGACTGTAGGGATTCAGTATTGCTTGCTGCATGCTATTGTAAGAAGCTTTTAGGATTATTTTCGGCCTTCTGAAATTTGTTCTTACCTTCCCACAGAGTTTGAGAGAAATAGCTGGAGTGATCCTGATTGAAAGCAATGTGCTCCACATTTGCCAGGTTCATTTCGAAGTTTTGAAATTTAAAGTTTTCTGTGATAAAGTGAGATGTTTCCTGATATTTGTCAATTACACTCAAAAAGCTTTTGGTTCTGACCCGTAGGTTGTAAATTTACTATTGATGGGCCAGAAGAGGAATGTTTTAAAACTTGGAGGTGTATAAAGATTTACTTGGGGTTGAAAGGAGCCTTAAAATTCTCATGTTGCCAGTACAAGGAGTCTAAGAAACTATAGCAGCAGGTACATGGATTGAAAAGATTATTTCTTCAGTAGGGTAATTACTGAATCCTGTTGCTACCTGTTCCACGAAGCATTTCTGAGCAACCTGTGTCGAATGAATGGCTGGCTCCCTCTGCTCTGCTTCAATAAAAAAATAGCACTTTCGGCATTCTTATATACTTCTCTTATCTGTTTTATATTTAGTTGTATGCACTGTTTCTTTCAACAGATTATGAATTCTTTAAGTGTGGATAACTTCTTACTCACCTCTGTAACATTTGCATCTAGATTAATGCCTCTAATGCTTAATAGGTATTCAACAAACATTGTCCAATTTAAAATGAATTTCAGAAGGGACTGTGAGAAGAATAAAGAAAACAATAGATCAAGATGCTATCAATTTTGTCAATATTGCTATAATATAATGATGAATTTGCATGAGAGCATTCTGTCATATTGCATAACCAAATTAAAAACTTTAAAATACTCATTATACTTAAAATAGGTTGAAGATGGATTCATTACAACTTTATTTTTTAAGACATTTTTTGGATGTGTGTGTGTATGTATTTGTATGTGTGTTAGTATAGACACCCCTATTTTGATTATGTTTTAAGCTAACACCTCAATTGTGAATTTAAAAACCACTTTTTAAAAAATTCCCTATTTGTATAAGAAATATAAACATCTTATCTGAATGACTGACTTCAATGATTTAAATAAAACTTATATACTTTCTTTAAAAAAATAGAAGCCCAAGACAAAGTGAAAAGCTAACAAAATACATCAGAAAATGACACATCATGAACAAGAAATTAAATAATTTAAAATAAGAGAGAATTGGTATCCCCATAGAAGTAGAGATAATAGAAGTTTTCTAAAATTATAAAACATGCATGTTTACAATTTTAAAATGATTAGTGAAGTAATAGAAATCACAATGGAGAGGGTCTTCAAGAAAGATACAAGAAAAAAAAACACTTAGTAACAAAACAGTATAGGTAGGTTAATTAAATTAAGCATTAATGAATAGGGAAAACAGTAAATTAAGCACAATGGAAAAGGAAAAATCAAAATCTCTTCTTTAGGTAATGACAGACTAGCAAATTTACACAAAATCTGCTACTGAGGATAACTAGGAAAAAAACTATATATATAGTTTTAATCTCTGGAATTATGGAATTAGTCGAGTCAGTCTCTGTGTCTTTTTTAAATCTTTGTTTGCAGGTGTTGCATAGAAAAGATCAGGGAGACAATCAAATTGAAAAAGTTTTCCCTTGAATTTGAGGAATGCTTTCTCCCTTGGGCTTATGAAGACTGCAGCTGAGAGTATGAGAAAATTAGCAGCTTTAGTGAGCTAACAAATGGAGTTAGATCGTACAAAGAAGCAGAAAAGGAGGCAAATTCATTCACCTTGTCTTCTATTCATTCCACTGGTAAAGGAAAAATTCCCATCATAAGAATAAGAGGACAGTCAAACAGATAACACTGAATACTGGACAGATGAGCTTGACAGCAGTTTTATTAGTCCCATACACTCACACTCGGGAAAGGCCACACATGATTGCACCTAAGAACAGGAGGATAAACCATGAACCAGGTCAGGCATATTTTGGGGTGTCTTAAGGATGAGGTGTCTTCTGGTTCCCATAGGAGGATGTGAATGACTTGTAATAATTCCACAGACTGGTAGAAAATTAAAACCCACTAGCCAGGGATAAGATAAGCAGGACCTGAACCTTGTTCTATTGAAGGAAAGGGTTGTTTGGTTTGGGAACCTTACGTGAGGAGGACAACTTTCAGTCAGGTCATGATACACCAAGAGCTCCCCCGTTAAAATACTTAATATGGCCCAATATAAATTAAAACAAAGCCTTCAAGGATTGAACCTTATCATGTAAGACCTACCAGTGATCAAGGGGTGATTATGTCCAGTGCTTTTCCATTTAAGAGCCCAATGTAGCCTATTCTTAAACATGAAAATATTGAATGACACCTCAGGGTACATTACCATAACTTTAATGCTGTGATCCTATCCAGTAAGATACCCAATGCCTAATATTACTAAAATTACTATCTAATTGGAAGATATTTTGCTATTATAGATTTGGCTATGTTTTATTCAGTCTCTGCTTCAGTAAGCCTCTCAGACTTAATTTGCCTTCATCCCAAAAGAACGCAATATACCTTTAAGAAGCCACTTCTATAATCTTTTCATTTCACATCATCTTTAAAGTCAAGATCTTAACTGTACCCACCTGTCTCTAAGACCACAACACAAAGCCTCACCAGGGCACTCATTATTTTTTTTGGAGTTCCTGACGTTCCTGATAGTTTCCAACACACTCATTTCAATTCTCAAATGCACAATGCCAGGCTCTTAAGGAAGACAATTAATAGAACATATACCTTTCCTATAGACCCAAGGTACCTGGCTTAGTTGAGTGGCATAATGTGCTCCTCAGAGAACTCCTATTTAAGTTACAAAGTTTCAAATTGACTACCAGCTGAGAGTTACTATTGCCAGAAGCATTGATTAGTCTAAGTTCCTGCCCCCTGGGCACTGCACTGCCTATACCAAAGTCTCATGGGTCCTTCATTTGCCATGATTGGCCATAATAACCTCTCCAAATTCTTTCCCTTTTTTAATGACATGATCACCATGTGTCACTTACCCTTCCATACTAGTGCCCAAGGAGACATTTCTTTGACTCCCTGAAACTCTCATTTATCACCAAGGTTTAAATTGATATTTTAACATCAATTGTGGTATAAGATCTAAAATTAAAGGTTATTATTATGTGGTACTTTGAGAGCTGGTGGGTATGAAGGGCCTCAAATGGCCTAAACAAAAACTCTCCTTTTTTCTGCTATGGTGGATAAGGTTCCTTAGACACACAATCCTCCTTACAAAGAGGACTAGACAGAGTTCCTGCTATTACAGAGTGGGTGGATTTCCAAATTAAACCAGAGAATTATCCAAACAAGCTAATTACATGCTATTGTGGGAACCAAGGGACATCTTACTCTCTTGATACTGCAAAATCATGACTCCCACTGTCCCTCACTTTTCACTTTGTTCCCCAAATACAATTTTGTGTGACACTGCATGGAGCAGCATCTTTCTCTGGGCTGTGTGTGCGTGACTACAAAGCTCCTCTATATCTTATCTGTGCAGTGTTGGGTGTCCTGTGCTTGCCCCTCCCACTAAAGCTAAGGCCTCTCCCTCTTTCACCAATATGAAGAAGGAGACATAAATAAAACAGAAGAAAACAGGAAATAAGTTAGGGTCATAAATATAGGATTTAGAAATTAAAAGAAAACATGACGTATTTTCTACAATAATTAAAAACACATATTATGTGTAATTGTTCTTAGGTCATTAATCCAAGAGCAATAATTTCTTTTTTCTCCTTTTGATTTTTTTTTTGTTGTTGTTACCCAGAAAACAAGTATTGTTTCCTAAATATGTCTTGGTTGATTGCTTTATTGTCTTTTAAGATACATTATTCTATTATTTCCATAATATGTTTCTATTCTTTTGGGGAGTTGGGGAAACTGAACAGTGAGTTTTGTTTAAATGATGTTTAAATTATAGTAAATAAATTCCTAGAAGAAACTTTATTCAGCAACATTGGGTGTAAAACAATAGCC
>PVKE010033604.1:0-17842 GCA_004027555.1 Craseonycteris thonglongyai
ATAACTTTTTCATATTTACGAACAAATAGTACAACTTATACATTGCAGTTGATAAAAAAATTAAATTGCATTTTAAGTTAGTAAAAATCTATCTTGAAAAAGTGTCGGAAAATCGAATTTTTTAGGTACCGCATGTACGGAATGCTGCTATCAAAAGTTGGGTCTGGACATTTATTTTCTTCGTGAGCCTATATCTCGAAAACTTAATAAGTGATTTAAAAAATAAAAAATAGTTTTGAACATATATTTTACTTATCTACCCATACCTCGCTGGAATGCACCTTATACTGAAACACCGTGTATAAACATAGTATGCATTTCACACCCCTTCTTCCCCCTTAGACTACGCCTATGACACAAAGTCGATCGTGACACACTTTTAAGATAAAAAGTAGATCTTATATACAGAAAAGTTGGCCATCCCCGCTCTATACAATCCTAAAAATCTTCTTGCTGCTTCTTTTGTTCTCTTGAATTCTGTCCACCTTGAATTCATGCAACTTCTATTAATGCCAACAAAACGAATCAACAGAGAATTGACTCTGACAATATTGGCAGTCAAGTGCAGTGTTAATCGCATGATTTTTTATCTTAACTTTAATAACTGGAATGTAATTTTTAAAACAAGAGTTAATTTGGGCTATATTTGAATTTTGATTCTCACTTTCCATTACTTCTAGTGAAATGTTTCTGTTTTGATAGATGCAATTAAAATTTTCAAAAATGTAAAGCAATCATTACTAGGAAATATATTTCATTTTCTCTTTTTTGCCTTTTGTAAAGGAGTTGTGTATGTCAAATTCACTGCCAATTGAGCATCACTTGTATATTCTTATACACTATGCTCAATTTATTTTTTAATTTCTCCTTACATTTTTTTATCACTATGCATACTATAACTTAACATATCCTAATGAGTTCATAGTGCTTGCTGGGGCATGAATGAAGTTCCTAATTAAAATGAAGTCACTATCTTGAATACATTTCTAATAGTAAATTCTGTTCTTAATCATTAAAAATGTAGTTCCATACCCGAAGGTTACTTTCTTACTTGTAGCATAATGGACTCTTTTCTTAGCCTTTACCTTTCATCCAGAAAAAGTGCAGTTTTGTGCTCCACTTAAAATTCTTTCTCATGACCTCATCCTTTCAAGGCAATATCTGCCATGACCACAAATGGAAACTTATTAAATGTAACATTTGAACAGTTGGCTAAAAAAATAATACACTACTGTCAAAAATATTCAAATAGGTAGATATATTTTTTAATATAGGGAAAGGCCAAGAAGGTAAAAACAAAGAATTTATTATGGATCATCTAGTTCCTAAACTGATTATTTAAGTTTCAAATGGTCGGTTGTAACTTCTTTTGTATAATAGTATTTTTGTGGCTGCTGCTGATTTCTCCCCCATATAACAGAAAGAGAAAAATCATCAATAGGCTCTGTTTCCAAGATATATGACTAAAAAATATCCATAAATATATTTGTCTAATGTTTCCCAGATCAAATCTGCAAAGTAGCAATATAAAGTATAATCATTCAGGCACTCATTAATTTATACAATAAATAATTATTAAGATATAATGGAAGATAGAACAAGAATAGCTAAGGATGGGACAATAATAATTACTAATTCATAGGTACCATTATTGTGAGGTTTAAATGGGTTAGATCTTATAAGAATTATTAAATATTAGCTGCTATAATAATTAATTTTACTAAAATATTGACATTATTTTAACATTTTTATTGTTTTGCTCTGCATTTGAGAAGGGGAATAGGAAAGAAGAAAAGATGAAGGCAGTATGAGATAGGAAAGAAGAACACAGAGAGAATAAAAGTGGCAGAAATAGTGAGAGTGAGTGAGGTAACAGAGGAGAGAGAAAGAGAGAAAGACTGAGAGATTGAGATCAAGCTGCATCACAAGGTTTTTATAAGATATTTCTGTAAAATTCTATTCAGAACTAGTTTTATCTAGACAAATTAGAAAATAAGTAGAGATGTAGACAGTCTTGGAATAATGTGAATTCTCTGCTTTTTGATTTGAGGTTTTATCATTGTGCTTTTTTAAGATATGACATTTACCCCCTCAATATTCTACTTAGCACCTTGATCAAGAATTTCACTCTTTTTAGATAAGGTCAGCCAGCAATGTTTCTGGAGATATTTATTTTATAATAACTAAATCTCATAGTTGGTTATAGTAATAAAAAAGTAGGTTTTTGGGAAGATGCTTCATTTGGAGGTTTAAGTATCATGGATTGCTGCTAAGCACAACAGAATTTATCAGGGAGAAATAAGAAGGTACATCTCAGAATACCTTCTTCCTTTCTCTCTCTCTCTCTCTCTCTCTCTCTCTCTCTCTCTCTCTCTCTCTCTATCTCTCTAATTTCCTCTAAATTTCACAATTGCTCTCCCATACATTCTTTTGACTATTTGTGCTCATTTTTAAAACCTAATCAGTTTCAAAGAGAGATATCAGTATTGGGCAAGATATATCTACTAATGCAAAACAGATTAAAAATGAGAAAATATAGAGTTCTTTTGATTATGTTGACAAGTCATGGCATTGCAAAACTATAACTTTTCCAGGATAGAGGTTCTAATTTCATATTACAGACTAAATAAAGAAAAAGTAGTCTTGATAATGAAATTAGCAAAACAAAAGCTCTAAAATTTTAACTGACTTAAAATCATATTAAAACAAAAAATTAAATTTGAAAACTTTCAAAGTTGTATGTAGACAGCCATTGTGTAAGTGTTTTTCTAAGGTCACAAGGGGTACATGTATCCCAAGGTGGTGGGGGAGTCTGTAAATATGTTGTACTCCCACATTTATGAACAGTTCTAATTGCAATACCTACCTCAGAGGATTGTTTACATAAACAATGATATTAGTTTTAAAATAACATTTTTAAGTGTTTACCATGTGACAGTCACTGTGCTGAAGCATTTTACATATATACAATTTAAAATTATAGAAATTAATGCATATTAAAATACCTAGTCAAGCCTAGCATATGGTAGACACTACATTGTTAGTTTGTTTTCCTTTTGAATGCTATAGGTATTATAAATAAAATAAAGTTTAAAAAGACAAAGAAGTTGCTTTTAGTGGTTAGGCCTCTAAATGGATAAAAACAACACTATGAATTAAATTAAATGCTATTATAAACATAAAGATTGGAGATAGTACAGAGAAGGAAAACAGAGCATGGTACTCCAATGTGCCAGTTCTGTTTCCCTCCTCTGCCTTTTCTTTCTCCTTATCTTTTCCTGTCACCCATCCATTACCTCAATAAATGTTCAAAATTATAACTAAATGCAAATTTATTGTGGAAGATTAAGAAACATTCAATTTCCATTCTTCTTCTGTCTCATCTTAAGCTCTCATTCCAAAAGTTTTATAGCATTGGCATAAGCAAGATAATTGTTTAGTTCTTTTTGTCTTTTTAAAATTTAATGCTATATTGCTATGTACAGTATTACGGGTAAAAGTTGTAGTAGGCCATTGTATATTTGAGCTGAGAGAAGCCTTGATGCACTATAGTGTGGAAAATATCTTGTAACTAACGGACATTGTATCTACTACAAATGCCAAAAAGAAACTTGTCATCAAGTAAAAACAAAACAAAACAAAAACTGAAAAAAAACAAACAAACCCTCAAACAAACCTGTGTTTACATTAGTGATCCTCCACTTGTAAGTTTGCTGTTCAATATACTTTTTTGGATACATTATAGTTTACCCAGCATCTACATGTTTAGAGGAAGCCTGATGTCAGGCAGAATAACACAGTTGTTCATCATAGAAGTACTCTTTATATTATGTAAGGCATGAATAAAGATTCTAACACTATTTGACACCTAAAAATGTCTCAGATACTCACTTAAATGATATTTTTATACAATATTATATTTAATACTCCCCAAACCCCTTAAAATTTTGGTGTGTGAGCCAATGAATAAAACTATTTATATTCTCATACTTCATTCTTTTCTTTCCTTCTCATCCATCACTTTATTCTAGAGAAAAGAAAATCCTCTAAAATTCTTCCTAGGCACAACTTTCTTTCTCCTGTGGTGCTATCTGTCTTGATAGAACCAGAAAAAGCAGAGTACTCTGTTTTTGTTTATTTGTTTGCTCCCTTGACCCTCTGTAGTTTGAACTTGCTGCCAGCTTTCTGTTTTCACATTCCTCATTCCTTCACTGATATTCCCTCAGACAGAGTTCTCAGTGCAACTTGCATATCTTTCTAGATGTATCTTTCAAACTTTGGCAGAAGTATCATTTTTAGCATACAAGAATTACCTGGGGAGCTTATTAAAAATTCATATTTCTAGAAGTCATCCCAAGAGATTCTGATTCAATTGATATGAGGTAGAATTATGGAATCTAAAATTTGAGCAAGCACTGCTGGCTACTCTATTGTAAGAGGTATCTTAGCCCTTGGAAAATCATGATTTTAAGCTTTGGCAACCCTCTCTTTAGCTTCATTATTATTACTTCTGGCTAACTAGATATTATTTCTGCAGCTTTTTTAATGGTTTCAGCATAAGGGTACCAGTTTTCTTCTTCACACAAAGAACTACCATTATTATCTGGGAACTTGACACCCATTTTGATGAGCCTTCTAATATTCTAGTCTGAAAATTCTTCATATCCCTCATGATCACAATCTTTAAAAGTTATGTTTCAGATTTTTTAATCATCTTGAATTGTTCTAATGTTTTATTTTTTTTTTTGCGTTTATTTCATGGTTTACATTTTTGCTTTTGAAAATATCCTTTTCACATGGAAACATTTTATGCTAACTTTATCACTTCCTAACTTTTAATAAACTATTTGTTACTCCCACTTGATAATAAAGCTTTTAGTCTTTTAAAGTGACTTTATTCAATCAATCATGATCATAGAAACCACTACTCAATGTATATTGTGTGTTAGGTCCTGTGCTCAGCATTTAATTGACATCATTTTGCAAATGTCCTGTAAGGTTATACTACCTCATTTTACAGATATAAATGAGGCTCAAGGAGGTTTACAAAAATATCCAAGGACACATACTTTGTAAATAGAGGAAATTGTATTTAAAACTGTAGGACTGTAAAATCCTTATGCTGACTGACAAAGCTTTCTTACTCAACTTACAGTACATAAAATGTTTAAGACATTACTTTTTCTTGCCTCCGCTAGACTTTCTGTGATACACATCTATCCTTGCCTCTATATATTTACTTAAGTATACCTTTTATCTGAAATGCTTTTCAAAATTGATGAATAAATCAGAACCTCAAAATTTTTTAATATTTGAAAACCATCTTGTTTTTCCTTAGCACTTATCATAGACTGTTTTCTGTGAATTATCTATATGTGTGTGTCTTCTCAACCAGACTTGAAGTACTGGAGCAAGAAGCAACTATAGCAAAAAGAGCTTTCTCTGTGGATCCAGGCGTTGTTACAAATCACAGTTCAAGCAGATAATGACCATATGGTCTTAAGTAGAAACCATATCTCTAGTCCTTAGTTTATTATCCACCAGAAATGATATTATTGGGGAAGCTGGGATGGCTCAGTGGGTTAAGCGCTCACTTTGCAGTGCCGGGGACCAAGGATCGAATCCCAGCCCCTGCCGTGCGGATCCATATACTGAACTGGGGAGTGCCCCCAGTTCAGTTCTCTTTCTGTCTCTGTATCTCTCTCTCTCTCTCTGTCAAAAACAATAAAAAAATAGCATTAAAAAGAAAAGGAAATATTATCTACCACCTGTGGTCATGATGAGGATTAAATGATATATTATATTAGATGTGTCTGGAATAGTAACTTAAATATAACTGGCACAATAAATTTTGAACTATAATCTCCCTGACACTGATTTTTGCCTCTCATCTCAATATTAATCAGTAAAAAAGGCAGTCACATTTATAATATATACTGAAAATATAGGAAAAATCAGGTGTAGCAAGTGCCATAGAGAAATCTGCTTGTTATTGCTGTGGTATGGGGGAAAAAATCTACCTCTCACCCTTAAGAGGTCTGTTTAAATTAGTTTCAACATATTTACACAATACCTCCTAGATTAAAAGAAATACATAAATAAGTAAAAAAGTTTTGACTTCATAAAGTTGAGGAAAATCTATTTAATTTAATCACATGATTTATTTATTTATTTTTAATTATAAATTTATTGGGGTGATATAGGTTGGTAAAAATTACATAGGTTTCAGGTATACAATTCTACATTACATTGTCTATCTTTTGCTTTCTGTGCTTATCCCACCCAGAGTCAGTTCTCTTTCCATCACAATGTATTTGATGTCCTCTCCTTACTCCCCCACAACTCCCCTACTCCGTCACCAACCTCTCCTTTTATCTTCAGGTAACCACTAAACTATTAACTGTGTCCTATTACTCAACAATAAGAAGAGATGAAATACAGCCATTTGTGACAACGTGGATGGACCCTGAAACCATCATCTTAAGCAAAATAAGTCATACTGAAAAAAAATCAAGAAACACATGACTTCACTTATAGGTAGAATATAAAACTGAAAGTAACAAAGAAACAATTTAAACACATTTTATTCAGAACATTTATCTGAGTCAATAAGAGCTAGAGAGCTTCTTTAAGTTCTACATTCCTCTTTTCCTACAAAATAAATGTATATGTATAACTGTTATACCAAAATGCCAGTCATATCTCTACAGAAAATTTACATGTTTCCCCATAATTGAGCATGTGATACTACTTACAAAACTCAACACAATATCTATCCCCTAAACTTGAAAACATATATCTGTAAAGATGTATTTACTTCTACATTCATTGCAGCATTATTCAGGTGGTCAAAACATGGAAACACTGAAGTGTTCTTTGCTAGGTAATTGGATAAAGAAGATGTGGTACATTTACACAATTAAATATTACTCAGCCAAAAGAAAAGATGAAATCCTGCCATTTGTAACAACATGGGAGAATCTTGATATTATCACGCTCTGTCAAATAACTCAGAAAAAGTTGAGAACCATATGACTTTATTTACACGTGGGATATAAAACTGAAAGAAACAAACAAACAAGACAGACAGAAAAACAAAAACTCATAGACACAGGGAATAGTTTAGTAGTTATCCAAGCATAAGGGGAGAGGCAGAGGTAGAAAATGGCAAAAAATGTCAAATACGTGGTTTTGAAAGGAAATCTGACTTTGGATAGTAAACCCAAAATGTCACATACAGATGATGTATTATAGCATTATACACCTGAAGCCTTTATAATTTCATTAATCAATGTCACCCGATAAATTTAATTAAAGAAAAAGTTAACCCAGATAATCAACTATTTCTCAAACATTTGTAAAGGCCTTATTAACTCACTGACAAATTTCATACAACCTATATTAGACACAATTTTATTTACCATTGTATGAGCTTTGTGTAGTAGCAACCACACAATATAGCATATCTGAAAGTTTGGAAAATATAATGTTATTTGGTCATTGCTTTACACTTGTTTTCCAAGTGAAATAGAAGGAGTTCGTTGTATCAAGTGCATTTCACAAATAACACAGCTGGAAGTGAACATGGTTACCGTAATTGGCCTACCTGGAACTTTTTCTCAGGCAGGCAATTAACATAAACTGACCTTTTAAAAATGCATGTAGATTCTCAATGCTAGATTCAATTTCTCCAAAAGGTTGCTTGTGTACATAGGGGTTCTGCCCCTCTTTACTGAACATTTTGTATCTCCCAAGGTTGTGGCACTATGCCAGAATATTTTTCTCTTTTTACCGTGGAACGAAATCCACTGACAGCCTGAAGCCAGCATAACATATTGCTATAGGATTTTTCAGGGGCAGAATGTTACTCAGTTATACTACGGGATAGCCTTTAGATGTCAAGAGACCAGAAGGTTTGTTAAAACTGAGCTTACCCTAGTAGTCCAAAGAAAACAAATGGGGCAGTATTCTACCCTCATTTGGGAAGATAAGTCTTACTGTTTGTTTCTGGCATGGCTTACAGAAATGATCTCATTCCAGTGAAGATTCTTTGTAGCAGCAACAGCTTGAATTCAAAGGTTAGCCCTTAGGATCCCCCACTTTAAACTTTAGCGGTGGGAATATGCAAGTCATATTTTAAGGAGATGAGATATATATACTTTCGGGGATATGTGAATGGTAAAGTAGAGACAACTTATATTAAAACTTAACAGGGTTGTCCAGCTTTTGGCTTCCCTGGGCAATTTTGGAAGAAGAATTGTCTAGGACCACACATAAAATACACTAAAACTAAAGAGAACCAATGAGCAAAAAAAAAAAAATCGGAAAAATATCTCATAATTTTTAAAGAGAGTTTATGAATTTGTGTTGGGCCTCATTCAAAGCCATTCTGTGCTGTACACGGCCACTGGTTGGACAAGCTTAACTTAGAATTGGTTACATCTGAGGTTATTAGGGTTGTGTTTTTAAATATATACAGATATAGTATGTCTAAAAACAAGATAAATGATAAAGACTCTGATAACAAGTAATAATAACTTTACCCGAATATGTGCCTTAGCTCTGTAAGTTCTTTTTCTTTGATCAGCAGGTCATCTTCTAATCTTTCTATTATAATGACATAAGATTCACTAACCTTCTTCTTCCATTCATCTAATAAAAAACAAAACAAAACAAAACAAAACAAACAAACAAAAAACAAGATTGATTCATAGCTGTGTTTTGCAAAGTATAGACCTAGATAGTAATAATATACAAGTAATTAAAACTGTTTTTTATTCTGAATTCTGCAATAATTTAAATTACTGATTGTGAGTTTAAAATGCAGATGTTTATATTTAAAATGCAATCATACTGAACTGTAGTATTTAAAAATACATTTGACATAGAATAATATATTTACATAAAGGATATATTTAATTTGTTTCATTTGATTGTATTGCGTTTTAATTATAGTAATATCCAGTTGCTAGAAAAGTGTTCTTAGGATATAAATACTAGATACTTAAGATATAATTCTAAAATCCCTATATTCAGCAGTACTACAAATTTTCTTCTATAATATTATACATAGGAACTAATATATTTTTGTAAGAAATCTGTTTTCACTAAAGAGCTTTCAGAGAAAAATAATGAGTTCAGATAATCTTCACAACATTTTTGTATAATACACTGTCTTATCATCTGTGCAACAATTAACAGCTATTGTAAAGAAATGTTAATTACCTACAATTATTGAGCCATGTTACATTTAAGGATATAAGGTAATTACCAGTGCAAGTTTGGGTTGGTCTAGACTTATAATTTCCCATTTGTTAGAAGTTTCTTCTTTTCCCCAGTGGAGTACCTCACATTATAAGATTCCACGTTCAAGTGCAGTGACGGTCCAGTTGAAAAATTCTTTGATAGTCTGACTAAAAATAACCTGACTACCAAACGGAATGTCATGCAACAATGATGAAGAACAAAATAGTGTATGCTCTCAAGGGTAAAATCATAAAGGAAACTGATCAGCTTGTTTAAAAGAGCTATATTAAAAATAAATAGTAAATGTTTCAATAGGATTATTTACCTCCATCAACTGATCACCCATATGTATATTTTTATGGCCATTTCTTTAATCAGTATATCTAGAAAGTGGTACAGTTACATCAGAGACCTACAAAGAGCTATTAAAAGTACCTAGACCTTTCAGGATCACTTTTTCCTGAGTAAAAGACATAGCATCTGGAAAGAGTGAATAGTGATAGAGTTTACCTTTATATACAAATAATGGAAACCCATATCATATGGCATACTACTAGTAGAAATGATTGTAATTTTGTCTATATTAGAGCTACAAAATTATGTTTTTAAGAAGAAATTTTCAACATAGACCATGATTTATTTATACTACTTGATTATGCTGACCTTAAGAATCACAAATAAGAATCAAAGACACTGAGTTTTATAAATAGCATTTCATAAAATAATAAGAACCATAAAGAGATTATAAATAATAAAACTGAATGCGTGCTGTATGTCACACAATTATATAATCTTGCAGGGTATATACAAGTATTATTCATATATTATGAATGAGAAAATCCAGATTTGCTAGTAGGTTGTAGAGTCTGGAATTACTTCTGATCTGTATGATTCTAAAGTCTAAGCTAGAAATTATTATTTATATATCTTCCATAATTCCTCTTTCATTCACTTTCCATTTACTTCATGAGGAAGTTTCTCTTTGTATACGCATAAATCTATAGCTGTAAATAAACTCAGAGGAGTGGTATAATATAGATAGCAAAAAAATGGAAAACCCAGAAAGAAAAGTTATATTATTTTAAACTATATTATTCTTTTCTATAATGTAATTATTTCTAGAAAGTATAATTTTTTAATCTTAAAATTCACCTCCAGAGGCTATGTTTCATAGTTATTGTAGCTGAATGTTCAAATAACTATTTATTTTTGAAGCAAAGGCTTAGACAAATTTATGATTCCCCACAACATTTTCTCAGAAAAGATAATTTCAGTGCCAGAAGGAGGGCTTCCATACTAATCAGATATAAATGTAGAATTAGGTATCTGACTTCATGGACATCTGTGTCCTCCCCTCGATGTAATTCTTTCCTTATCTTTCCTCATCATTATATGCTGTCATGTAGTTAATATCTGCTACAATTCAGGAACTCTTTTTACTTGATCCATGCATTCTACATTTTCTGCCTGAAGGTTAGACATCTTGAGTTGAACCAGCTTTCTTTCATCACTTGTGTAACTCCCATCTCCTTAGGAAAAAAAGTCTTTGCTTTCCCCTAGAATGCTGCCCTCAGTACTATGAGCTTAGGCATCAGACTCTGATGCTTCCTTGTTCTAAAGACCGTACTAGAGAGTCTTCTAGACTAACAATCTCCCAGGGCTACAAATTGGAAAGTAATCTCAAGCTCTCGCTTATCTCAGATCTCCTTAAAACAATCCATGGTTTCAATACCTTGAATCCAGACTGCCAGAGACAAGAGGCAAGGGCTCTAGGCCTTCTTGAGACCATCTAAATGTATGTATTTTCCCTGATATGTTTTCTTGTTTCTGTCCGCATCATCTCAGATCTTCTATGAGTATTTGTGTGCATATCTGTGTGTTTATGCCACCCTACTGATGAAAGTAAAGCTAGCTCTTCTATCATTTTTCATTGTCTTTTTCGATTTTCTATTTTATTTTTGAACTGAACTGGGGGCCTCACCACATGTGGGAAGCACACCCCAGTTCAGCATGTGGGTCCTCCTAGGCCGGAGCCGGGATTCGATCCTCAGTCCTCGGGGCTTCAAAGCGAGCGCTTAACCCGCTGAACCATCCCGGCTTTCCCTTCATTGTCTTTTTCAATTGCCTGTTTGTGACATAACATAAAATTAAAACTCATAAACTAATTTCTAAGATTTTTCATTTTGATTTTCAAAAACTTTTTATTCTCTCAGAAAGGCTAGATTCTACAAATGAAAACTTTAGTTTTCAAAGTTACTGTTTCTGCTGAGTTTGAAAATCCAGGTGCTGATCTCAACTGAATTTTACCACACCCGAGGGAAATATATTTTGCTCAAAAAAAAAAAAAAAAAAGGAAAGCCTGTCTCTCTCTCTCTCTCTCTCTCTGTCAAAAACAATAAAATAAATCTTTTTAAATAAGTGAGGGGTGGGGGACATTCTGGGATGGCCCAGTGGGTTGAGCACTCACTTTGCAGTTCCAAGGTTGGAGGATTGAGTCCCAGTCCCTATCCTGGTCCCGCCTGGCACCAGCCCCTGCAGACCCATATGCTGAACTGTGGTGTGCTTCCCATGTGTGGGCGGCCCCCAGTTTAATTCCTGCTGGGGTGAGCTTCCATGTAGGAGGCTCCCAGTTAAGCCCCTGGCTTGTGGGGGCATGTCTCCCATATGGGAGGCCTCCAGCCTGGTTTCCACCCTGTGTGGCTACACACACACCTGTGTGGAATAAAACTATGTTGAAAAACTAATGTACAACTATGGAGACTGCTGTGGACCCTCCCCCTTCTCTGTCTGTCTCTATCTCTCTCTGTCAAAAACAATAAAATAGATCTTTTTTAAAAAACTCTAACTATGAGCACATCCACAGCCGAACCATGATCTTAGCTGGAGGTCTACAAACCATCTTACCCTTGATGACAACCTGGTGACAACTAGCAAGTCTTACTAACCTAGCTCTCCCCACAACCACTAATCTAATTGTAAAGCTTTTCGTAGTCATATTAACATTTGTGTGATCTTCTATCTCAATTATTCTTTTATGAATTAATATTGTAATCATAGCACTAAACTCCTTATATATACTTATCACTACACAACGAGGTAAACAAACACACCACATTACTAACCGCAAACCATCTTTTACACGAGAAAACACCCTCATAGCCATACACATACTCCCACTTCTACTTCTTTCAATCAACCCTAAAATTATTCTACTAACTTTATACTGTAGATATAATTTAACCAAAACATTAGATTGTGGATCTAATAATAGAAGATAAAATTTCTTATTTACCAAGAAAGTATGTGCCCGGGCAATTGTGCCCCGTCCTGCGGGGCACGACAATGCGGCTCGAGGGGGAACCTATGAAGGACAAGAGACAGGAGACACGAAGAAATGGAGGCAAGACAGGATTCTGATCAAGCCTCAAAATTTTATTTCTGTTACAGCGGTATATATACTGTAGGGACAAAGGAGGGCAGGGCAGCTATTGTGGCAAGGGATGATTGACGGACTTTAGCGGGCAGTTTAAGTGAGGGAGGGGCAGGAGTCATACGGGAGAAGTAAGTTATCTTTAGCTCCAGGCCAGACTGCAGGGGATGCATGTGACTTCTGAGAATCGTTCTCCTTTTAGGGGAAACCCAAACCTATCTCTCAAGATGGAGTCGGCTCTTAAAATGGAGTAACTTTTGTATTTAGCCAGGCTGGTCCCAGTTGGTCCCTGACAAAAGTATGCAAGAATTGCTAACTCCTGCCACCATACATAACAGTATGGCTTTCTTACACTTTTAAAGGATAGGAGCTATCCGTTGGTCTTAGGAACCAAAAAATTGGTGCAACTCCAAATAAAAGTAATAAACCTCTTTACCTCATCCATTATAGTCGCACTACTAATACTAATTATACCAATCATAGTAACAACCTTCAATAGCTAACACAATAAAATATGCCCAAACTACGTAAAAACTACAATCACATGTGCCTTCACAATTAGCCTAATTCCTACACAAATATTCATCTAATCAGGTCAAGAAACTGTACTATCCAACTGGCACTGCATAACCATCCGAACACTAAAAATAACACTTAGCTTTAAACTAGACTATTTCTCAATGACATTTGTCCCAGTAGCACTATTCGTCACATGATCTATCGTAGAATTCTCACTATGATACATACATGCAGACCCCTACATCAATAGTTTCTTCAAATATCTACTTACATTCCTTATCACAATAATAGTCATAGTAACTGCCAATAGCCTTTTCCAACTATTCATTGGCTGACAGGGAGTAGGAATCATGTCATTCCTACTAATCGGCTGATGATATGGCCAAACAGACACAAACATTGCAGCCTTACAAGCCATCCTTTACAATCGAATTGGAGACATTGGCTTCCTCATAGCAATAGCCTGATTTCTCTTTAACCTGAATACATGGGACCTTCAACAAATTTCCTCCCTGAAAATTGACAATACTACTTCCCCCCTAGCTGGACATACCCTGGCTGCAACTGGAAAATCAGCTCAATTTGGACTTTACCCAAGACTGCCCTCTGCTGTAGAAGGTCCCACACCCGTATCAGCCCTACTCCACTCTAACACAATAGTTGTCACAGGTGTATTTCTACTAATCTAATTCTATCCACTAATAGAAAACAACCAAACTATCCAAACAATAGTTCTATGTCTAGGAGCAATCACCACACTATTCACAGCAATTTGTGACCTTACCCAAAACAACATAAAAAAAATTGTAGCCAAGTAGGCCTAATAATAGTAACAGTTGGAATCAACCAACCTCACCTCGCCTTCTTACATATCTGCAACCACGCTTTCTTTAAATCCATATTATTCCTATGTTCTGGATCAATTATCCATAGCTTAGGTGACAAACAAGACATTTGAAAAATAGAGGGTTTATTTAATACAATACCATTTACTACCACCACCCACACAGATTGCAGCCTGGTCCTAACAGGAATACCCTTCCTTACAGGATTCTACTCCAAAGACCTCATCATTGAAGCAACTAACATGTCGTATACCAATGCCTGAGCCCTACTATTTACTCTTACCGCTACCTCTCTAACAGCTGTCTACAGCACCTGAATTATCTTCTTTGTACTCATAGGACAGCCCCGTTTCCCAACACTAAACTTAATCAATGAGAACAATCCTCTATTAATAAACTCAATTAAATGACTCCTCATTGGAAGCATCTTTGCCAGATATGTCACCTCCAACAACAACATCCCCCTGATAACTATCCCCCAAATAACAATATCTGCTTCTAAAACTCACTGTCCTCATAGTAACTCTATTAGGATTTACTCTAGCACTAGAGCTCAAGCTCAACACCTAAAACCTAACATTCAAATCCCCTTCAATATTCTTCAAATTCTTTAACCTCCTCAGATACTTTCTGACCACTATCCACTGCCTTCTTCCATTTACAAATTTAATAGCAGGCCAAAAGAGCAGCCTCATTCCTGCTAGACTTAATCTGACTAGAAACCACCCTTCCCAAATCTATTCCCCTATTTCAAGCAAAAGCCTCAACAATAATCTCCACCCAAAAAGGCCAAATTAAAGTATACTTCCCATCTTTCCTCATTACCTAATTATACTTAATTTCCACTAGTAACCTCCATAATAACAACTATACCAATAAGCAAAGATCACCCAGTAACAACCACTAACCAAGTTCCATAACTACAAAACAACAATCCCTATAACTTCCCTACCAAAAAACCCAGAATCTCCCATATCATAAAAAACCCAATCTCCTATCCCATTGAACTCAAATACAACTCCAACCTTCTCCCCTTTCGGGACACATAAAATAAAAAGACCCTATATAACAAGCCCAGAAAGAAAGGCCCCCAGCACAACCTTATTAGACACCCACACCTCAGGGTTCTGTTCTGTAGCCATCGCAGTGGTATAATGAAAAACAACTATCATATCACCCAAATAAATAAAAAATACGATCAAACCTAAAAAAGACCCATCAAAATTTATTACAATCCCACATCCAACACCCCCACTCACAATTAATCCAAGCCCCCATAAATAGGAGATGGTTTTGAAGAAAACTCTACAACGTTAACAACAAAAACAACACTCAGCATAAATACTACATATGTTATCATTATTCCTACATGTAGTCTACCCATGACCAATGACATGAAAAATCACCGTTGTACTTCAACTATAAGAACAATAATGACCCACATTTAAAAATCCCACCCCTTATTCAAAATTTGAAATGATTCATTCATCGACCTACCTGCTCCACCCAGCATCTCTTCTTGATGGAACTTCACTTCTCTTTTAGGAGTCTGCTTAAGCATACAAATCCTAATCAGACTTTTTCTAGCAATACACTACACATCAGACACAGCAACAGCCTTCCACTCAGTCACTCATATCTGATGAGATGTTAACTATGGCTGAATCCTACGCTACCTCCATGCCAACGGAGCCTCTATATTTTTCATTTGCCTATTCTGACATGTCGGCCGAGGCATTTACTATAGTTCCTACACCTACACAGAGACATGAAACGTAGGTATCATTCTCCTGTTTGCTGTAATAGCTACAGCATTCATAGGCTATGTTCTTCCATGAGGCCAAATATCCTTCTGAGGAACAATCGTAATAACCAATCTCCTCTCAGCCATCCCCTACATTGGTACAAGCCTAGTAGAGTGAATCTGAGGTGTTTTCTCCGTTGACAAAGGAAAGATAGAAACATAAAAAAATACAAGAAATGATTGTCTTAATATCTAAAATATTAAACATAATTGAACTACCGTATAGCAATTTCCTAGTTCTAATGGAAGAATATCTATAAGCCCCTTTTAAGAATGTGAGCCTAGGTAATGCATTGAGGGCAGTGGATTCACCCTCTTGAGTGCCTCGAGGTGAAACAAAGGGTGGAATAAGTAAATGGTCCAGGATAACACTCTTGCTTTTCTCTCTAAAGAATGCTGGCAACAAACATACAAGACAAAACAAAACAAACAAAAAAACAAAATACCAAAAATTCATAGACAGAGAAACTAGTTTAGTAGTTACCAGAGGGTAAGGGTTGGGGGGGAAAGTACTAGAAGAGTGTAAAGGGGGTCAAATATATGGTGATGGAAGGAGAACTGACTGAGTGGTGAACACACAATGCAATATATAGATGATATATTATAAAATTGTACACTTGAAACCTATATAATTTCACTAATCAATGTTTTCTCAATAAATTTAATTAAAAAAAATGCTGGACAGAATCCACATATTGAAGCAGGAAGTACTTTCCCCAGTACTCAGTATATTTCTGTAAAAATTACTTCTTTCTACCTTGGTTTTGGCCATGTGTTCTAAATTAAATTCTATTCATCCCAGTTCTGAGACTTCCAGAAATGTGAAAGATATATTATTATACATTAAAAAAAAAACAAAAACACAACTAATTATAAAAGTGGTCATCTTCTCAAACTTTAATAAAAATACTCATAAATGCTACCTGAAGGCACTTTGTGAAAAATTAGAAACCTGGGCTCTGTCCTCAGAAATTCTGATTCAGTAGATCTGGAGTAGGGTTTGGGAATCTAAATTTTGACAGATATACCCTAGGCCTAGTGATTCTAATGTAGATGTTACTTGGGGCATATTTGGTAGTGCACTAAGTTAAGGTTATTAAAAGTGAAATGCCTACTTACCCGAAGGTTGCTGAGCTTTCAAATTTCACATACAAGAAGACAGATCTGGATGGAGTAAAGAGAAAAAAAGATTGTTTCAGATTCTCAAAAAGTTCTACCCTCTGTTAACCTCTGGGGCAACAGATGATTTGGCAGTGCATATATATTCTCATATTTTAAAAGTGATTCTCAAAGAAATAGAAACAACCAAGATAAATAAACAAACAAATTATCTCGATATTCATTCAGAAGAATATTATTCAATAATAAATGAAATGAGCCCCAAACCAAGAAAAATCATGGGACAACCTTAAGTGAATATTAAGTAAAAAACATGTCAGTCAGATAAGGCTATGTATTATGTAATTTCAAATATATGACATTTTGAAAAAGGCAAAGCTATCAACACAAAAAAGGCAAAGCTATAAAAAGATCGCTGCAAGGCATGGACAGAGGGGAAGGGACTAATAGGTACAACACATTAATTAAAAAGATTGCTGCAAGGTGTGGGTAGAGGGGAAGGGATTAATAGGAACAACACAGGTAATCTTTATGGCAGTAAGATTATTCTGTAAAATATTGTAATGGTGGATATATGACATGCATTTTAGAAATTTCTAAGAACTATAAAACACTTATAAACTGCACACTTTATTTAATAATAATGTATCAATATTGATTCATCAATGGTAACAAATGCATCCAGACCAATATAAGATGTTAATAATAGCGGAAACTGTCAGGGTAGAGAAGGGGTAAGGAAGGAGTATAAGGAAGTACTTTCTGCTCAATTTTTCTGTAAATCAAAACTGCTTTAACGAAGAAGAAGAAGAAGAAGAAGGAGAAGGAGAAGGAGAAGGAGAAGGAGAAGGAGAAGGAGAAGGAGAAGGAGAAGGAGAA
>PVKE010033605.1:0-17841 GCA_004027555.1 Craseonycteris thonglongyai
ATCCCACTATTTTATTCTTTATTGTTATTGGTTTTTTTTTTACTGTTAAATTTATTAGGGTAACATTGGTTAGTAAAGATGACATAGGTTCCAGGTGTACAACTCTACAGTACTTCGTCTATATATTACCGTATGTATTTACCACCCAGAGTCAGCTTTCTTTCCATCACCATATATTTAGCTCCCCCTCCCTCCTTTCCCATCCTCTGCCCCCTCCCCCTCAGGTAACCACTGAACTAGTGACTGTGTCCATGGACTTTGGTGTCTTTGCTGCTTTCAGTTTTATATTCCCCCTATGAGTGAGGTCATGTGGTTCTTAGCTTTTTCTGTCTGGCTTAGTTCACTTGATGTGATGATCTCAAGTTCCATCTGTGTTGTTGCAAATGGCAGAATTTCATCCGTAAGTACTCTTGACTGGGGTTTGTCTGATGCTTCCTCATGTCCAGACTCAGGCCATGAATTCTTGTCAGGAGTACCCTCACAAGCGAGACTGTGCTTTCCTCAGTGTGTCACATTAGGAGGCATCTGCTGTCAACCAGTGTCATTGCTAGTGAGGTTAACTTAGCCGTGATCAGCTGGCTCATTTGATATCTGCCAAATTTCTCCACTGTGAAGTCATCATTTTACCATTTGTCATTAATGTTTTGTGAGGAAAGAGTCCAAAACTATTCAAATATCTTGTTCCTCATCAAATCTTACTGACCAATCTTATTATCCATTCATGACACCTGCCTGAATCAGCCACCAATATGATGGTTGCCACAGGGGATTTTTAAAGTCCATTATTCCTTCTACATTATTAGATGACATTCTGTAAGGAAAAGCTCCCCCTTCTTCCTTATTCAGTCATTCTTTCATTCATTTATTCATATCACTATGGACTCATGGTCCTAATGCATAGTCAGTGGATTAGGATCTGTTACTATTATAATAATCAGATTATCTCAGTTTTTGGCAGCAGGAAACCCTCTCAAACTGAGTCCTGTGTCCTTTGTACATATCCCCATCACTCTTTGAGTACTTCCTTATTTCCTGCTAAAGTAGTATGTTTCAAGCTCATCTTATGCCCCATTCCTGGAATCATTCATTTCTCCAAGGAACCCTGGTTCCTTTTAGTGGAGGATGGTATTACAAAACAAATATCTGGGTGCTTAGTATGCTTACTGTAACTATGTGTCACATATATACACTGTTTTCTATCTCTACCTATCTATCATCATCTATCTATCATCATCTATCATCATCTATCTATCATCTACCTACCGACCAATCATCTATCTTCATCTGTCAAGTATGAGTTCACACTATTACCCCTGATTTCAATCCAATACTTCAGGTTTTTTTCCTAGTCTTCCCCATTTCACATATCTCTCATTAGGGCCCTGAGAAACCTCAATATATTTACTTATTTCTCAATCTGCCTGTATGTAGCCAATCTCCCAAACACAAAGACTGCTTCCTTGGCTGACCTTCTTCTTGGTCTTGCCAATTTTTAGTTCCAGCCATCTCCTTGGCCAGCATTCACCTTGGTTTGCTGCCTCCCTGTGGCTGCCTCTTTAGTGGCCACACTGTCACCTTCAAAGGATAGGTAAGGAAGGGGAGGGAAGATGAAGAGGAAGAGGAAGAGCCATCCTGATATTTTGATGTTTGGCCATTGCTTTATTTGGTTCCTTAGTGAGAATCCAACACTCTTCAGGGATTTATAAAGGGTATCCCAAAATTCACACAAGATTTGAATTTTGTGTCATTTGTGCGGTAAAGTGTTGCCAACAACAACAACAAAAAAGACAGCGTGACAGCTGACAGTTCAGGGTTATTAAAAATGGAGCGCTACATAAAAGAACAACGCGTTTTCATTGTTGAGCAATGAAAATTTACAATTTTTAATTATAAACCTGTGTTTTCTATCAAAATTACTTCTTGCGTGAATTTTGGGACACCCTTTTACATACTGAAAATTTGGCCTTTCAAGATATCCCAGTGTGACTTAAAGTGACTAATATTTGCAGAATTCAGCATTTTTAAATGAGGATAGGGGAATGAGAAGCAGTAGGAGCAGATGGGGGAGAAAATGTGGGGAAGGATAAATAATCATTTCAGCTGAGCATAGACAAAACTTAACCCCAGCCTTACTTTCATAGTGAGAGTGGTTCTCATTAGTGCTTCTGTCTCAGAGCATGAGCTTGCCATAGGAAGGCTGGGTTGAGTTGCAGTGGAGATGGAAGGTAGGTTTTCAGATCCATCCTGGAGCGGAATGCACCTTTTAGAATGGTTTTTCCAGATGCCCTGTGGTCAGGTGACCTCTCAGGCAGCTTCAGACTAACCAGGTCCCTGACCCTAGACTGGAGTCAAGTGGCCTCTGGAGGGCAGACGAATAATACCATGTGATCCTCCTCAGCACTACTCTAACCACTTTCCTTGTCCTGTTCATTTGCTAATAACCCTCAACAGACCAACTCTCCTCCACATTTTGTCTAATAAACTAGAAAGAATAAGAATTTGATCAAACTCAGAAAGGTTAAGTGACATTTACCTAATGTTACAAAGTTTTATATATATGAGACATTTTGTTTTATCTCTATAAACAAGTAACACCAATTAGCAAATTCATGAATTCGAGTAGTGTTAAGTATGGTTGATTTGTTTGCTACAGTCCAGGGGTCTCCAAACTTTTCAGCCCAAGGGCCACATTAACTATCAAACAGCAGTTTGGGGGCCGACTACACACTCGAGGTCCAAATAAAAAAGAATCAAAACATAGATGTTGGTTTTAATTATTTATTTAATATTATTTTATTCAGATAAAAAGGTCTCCACGGGCTGGATGAGAGGGCCTCGGCCCGCGGGCCGTAGTTTGGAAACCCCTGCTAGTCATTACTGATGATCTGTAACACCTAGTTGTTTGAATTTCTAACAGTGGATAATAATTGCCCAGGTTTCATTTGTCTGGTTGGGTAGTACAGTGGATGAGAGTTGGGATGGTCTCAGACTGCCTAGGTTTGTATCCTGATGACGCCACTTACTAGATATGGGTCTTTAGGCATGTCAGCTACATTTTTTGTGTTTCAGTTCCCTTGTCTATAAAAGTACACCTGGGGCTATTGTGAGGTTTAAGTGAGATAATACATACATTTTTTCAGAGTGGCGCCTGGCACATGGGATACATCCAATAAATATCAGTTGTAGGTTGCTATTATCATTTTAAGCTGCAGAGTCATTCTTAGTAAAAAATATTTCACAATAAATAGAATCAGCTTTCTTGTCTAGGTTCTCCTATCGAGATCATGAGTTTCTGAGTATTATTATTTACTAATAAAATGTATAGAGAGCACCACTGTTTGCCGGTCTGTTTGAAATAGATGAGATTGAGCTAGTTCATTCTGGAAAAATACCTGGCTGGGTCCAGTGATAGTTGTCTTCAGTCCCATGTATGTTTTCACCATTACCTCACCAGGACTTAACCTGCTCTTCATAGATATTAGTGTTCTGAGAACTTTCCATTCATTGTGGTACGTTCAGTTCTTTTTACTCCAGAGGGGTTTCCCTGTCAAGCAAAACCAAACTGAGCAATTTTAAACTCATACTTAACTCCCATTCAAAAATCTTCCTGTGAATGAAGAAAGGCTGAGTAGCTTTGGATGGAATTCTGAATTTGAAGTCAGAAGGCCAGAATTTTAATTTCAGCACTGCATCTATTTGCAATTATCTATTGTTTACCTTCAAAGTGTAAAGTGATATGCCTGCTGGGCATTGAGGGGATTCAGGAAAGGATTCAAACAAGTGGACTTTCCTCTCAGAGAACTTACACCCTAGTTGGAGAAACAAAGCAGCTGTAATATGAAGTTGAATGAAATAAATGCAGCATCCAGCATCCCATAATATGCTGAAGGAAAGAAAGAAATTGTAACAAGGGAGGGGCCCACAAGCACCTATTCCTGTCCATTATGTGTTCTCCATTGTATATCACCAACTCTAGGATCCTGGGAATGGTATTCCCCAGAATCCTTTGCTTTTAGGGGTCTTGCTGTAGTTTATATACTGCCAATGAGGGACATTTGGATAGATCTGGAAAACACAAGAGAAAGAGGCATTTTTCTCTCTCTTCTGGCAGTGTTGATGGGTGGATGTGTGGGCTTCCCAAGGCTTTCGCTGTTTAATCTGCCTTGGGGCTCTGGAGGTCTTCGGGAGCGGGAGCGTCCAGCAGGTTTCCCACTGCGTGGAGGCAGATCGTCTCTCTCAATGTTTACTCTCTAATAAAACTAGGTCTTCTGCAAGCCAGGCTCTTATTCACCTCTGAGATTTTATGTATCGGTTTACTCCTGTCCGTCACCTAATTTGTCCTCCCGCCTACTTCCTTTGTATTTTATTCATCTTTATATCTCAGGAACTAGACAGCAACTGTTGCATATCAAGCAATCCAATATTTTTTTCGGTGACTTGATGGAATGAATGAATGAAACAGAGATTACAGACTTAGGCAGATATATAAATGGGATGGATGGTGAACATAGTAGGAAGGGTAGGATATAAGGGGTGAGAAAGCGGAGTAATGACTAGAGGGATTGGGATGGGACATGGATAAATGGAAATGCAGCCCTCCATTGCAGTAATGTCACTGGAGTTCTAATAATTCTCTCTCTCTCTCTCTCTCTCTCTCTCTATCTATCTATCTATCTATCTATATATATATATATACACACACACACAAACCCCACTATTTGTTAACTATATGAGCATTTGTTAAAGAATGAAGGCCAAAGATGGAATAGGTGGGAAATGGGTCTGTTATAGTTTGAGGGTATGAAGAATGAACTTCCTGGTGGTCAACCAGTGTGGAGATGACCTATAGAAGTGCATACCAAGGGAGAACACACCCAGGATAGGTTCTGTATGTGAATGGTGGGGAAGGACACCTGAGGCCTAGGTAGAGTAGATCATACTTGTATGGCGCTTTACAATACTAAAACCATTCTTCAGATGCATTAGCCTTTGTTATCCTTACAGCAACCCTGTGAAAAAAAGCATATACTACTGATATTAAAAATAAGGTTATTTGCCTGGAAAAGCAATGTGTTTATTGTGGAAAACTAGAATATATAGATACATAAAGGAAAAGAATAAAAATCACTCATAAGGCCATCATTGTTAAAATCTTGATGCTGGCTTCTAAGAGCTTTTGTATGCATATTTATTCCTAAATAAAAAATGGGATCATATTGCACATTTTAGCTTGAGAGTTCATTTAAGACATTGTAAACATATTTTCATGTCATTACATGTTCTTCTATACACGAGTATTAATGGTTGCATATTATCCCATTGCTTGGCTATTTTATATGAAAATTTATTTAACCAATCATTTATTCTTAGCATTTAGTTGACTCCAGTTTTTTACTTTTGTAAACAATGTTAAGATGAATATTCTTGTAGTTAATCTTTGCACATATCTTTGTAGGATAGCTGCCTAAAAGTGAAATTACTGGATCAGTAGACCTGCACATTTTAAAGCCTTTTCTTTTTTTTCACATTCCCAGCCTGTGCTCCCAAGGGATCACACTAGCTGTTGGAGAGTATATAGTTCTCTGAGTCTAAACTTAGCATGTTAGGCCATAAGAAAAAACAGAAAAAGCAACCATACATAAAAAAAAGAGGCCAATTATTTTTTTGTTTTGCTTCACTGCCTGACTTTGTTGCCCCCACTTTTCAAGGTCATAGGTACCTGATGAGTGAGAGGGCCCTTGCATGATGGAAGATTGCAGGGGAGACCTAAGGATTGCAGTGGACCATGGACCATGGGAGCAAGGTGTAGAAAGCCCAAGGACAACCAATGAAACCCTCCCCCTGCTAACCCACTGGCCTCAGGCCACCTTTGTTTGCCCAGACCACCTTTGTGTATACTGCTTAAAGAAATCCTCCACTCTTCCATGTGGAGATAGTGGCACAATTGGTAACTGCAGGAATGGTGGTGCCTCCCATGTGGGAGGCCCCCAGTTCAGTTCCCACCCCACACAGCCCCACATCCACCTGTGTGGAATGAAACTATGTCACAGCTAATGATGTATATCCATAGAGACCACTCTGGGCCCTCCCCTCTTCCTCTCTCCTTCTCTCAAATAATGAAATAATCTTAAAAAAAAAAATACTCAACTTTTGTTCTTCTCGGGGAGGTTCTGGTACACTTGCCTGACCTCCCACGGCTCAAACACACCATTACATTTATCTCTTGACTAATTTTAGTCTCCTGCAACTTTGCCCGCCCAAAACTAACAGGGTATTCAGATTTTTTGGCCATTTTTAGATGTTGAAGTAAACACTATTTTCATTTTTAAAAACAGGAACTGAGGCTTAGGGAAGCTATGAATGTTGTAGAGTGGATGTGGCAGAGACTGAGTACATCAGGCCAACTCTTCAATCTTGAGTACTCTCAGTTTCTCCTCTCCTAGGGATGCACTGTCATGAGAGGGCCATATTTCCTCCCCCAGATAAAGTAAGTGTCAGGTCACCTATGTTGTTAAAAACTACACGATCATGAATTCCATTACTAGAATATGACTAGTAGGAGTTAAAGAGTACTTTGTTTACTTAGCTTTGGTCACAGCCTTCTTCAAGCATTGGTTTCAGCTGAATAACTAAAACAGACATTTGAAGTAGTCCATAGATAGATCATAAAAATGATCAAAGAATTAGACAAGGTGATGCTGAGATAGCTCAACAGGTTGAGTGCTTATCTTGCAACAGTGAGGTCTGGGGATCAAATCCCAGCCCTGGCCTGTGCAGACCCATTGCTGAACTCATTGTGGCACAATGGCTGAGATGGCGGCGAGGGTTCTTGCCTCCCATGAAGGAAGCCCCCAGTTCAGTTCCTGTCCGGCATGGCCCCACATCCAGTTGTGTGGAATAAAACTATGTCACAGCTGATGATGTGCAGCTGTGGAGACTGCTCTGGGCCCTCCCTCCTCTCTCTCTCACACCTTTGTCAAACAATGAAATAAATTTGTTGTTGTTTTTTTTGTTTTTATTTTCCAGCTTTATTGAGGTATAATTGACAAAATTGTATTTAAGGTGTACAATGTGTGCTTGCTTCAGCAGTATACATATTATGGTGTACAATGGATGTTTTGATATACATTGTGAAATGATTACAGTCATCAAGCTAATTAACCTATCCATCACCTCACATAGTTCTTTTTCCGTTATTGGGGGGTAGTGAGAGCATTTAAGAGCTTCCTTAGCACATTTCAAGTATACAGAATAGTACAACTATAGTTACTATGCTGAACATTAGATCTCTGGAATTTATTCATCCTGTGTAACTGAAACTTTGTTCTCCGTGTTTCAGTTTGGATAGTTTCTCTTGCTATGTCTTTAAGTTCATTAAACTTCTGTGGTATCTAAACTGCTAATTTGCAGTGTCTAATCCTCTATTAGGAATTCTTAATTTCTGATACTTATTTTTAGCTCTAAAAAAATCTTTGTTTTTTTTTTTTTTTTTTTTAATTGTTTTTGACAGAGAGAGAGAGAGAGAGAGACAGAGACAGAGAGAGAACTGAACTGGGGGAGCTCCCAGTTCAGCATATGGGTCCACACGGCCGGGGCCGGGATTCGATCCCTGGTCCCCAGTGCTGCAAAGTGAGCGCTTAACCCACTGAGCCATCCCTAAAATCTTTGTTTTTTGTCTTCCATGTCTCCCCTCAGCATGCTCATGTTTCCCTTTAGACCTTTGAACATCTTTATAATATCTGGGTCTTTTTAAATTTATTTTTCAATTATAGTTGGCATATAATATTAGTTTCAGGTATGTATAAGAGAGTGATTAGGCAGTTATAACCTTTATGAAGTGACCACCATGATAAGTCTAGTACCCATCTGGCACCATACATAGTTATTACCATATTATTGACTATTCCCTACGCTGTACTTTACATTCCATGGCTGTTTTTATAACTGGCATTTTGTACCTGTCAATCCCTCTCAAACAATAAAATAAATCTTTAAAAAATTAAAAGAAAAGAAACCATTGCTTCATTCAAGATTATGATTTATACCTACACATGTTTAATAAGAGTTTTATAGTTTTAGCTCTTATATTTAGGTCTTTGATTCATTTTTGAGTTAATTTTTGTATCTGGTATGAAGTAGGGGTCCACTTTCATTCTTTTGCATGTAGCTCACTAGTTGTCCCAGCACCATTTGTTGAAAAGACTATTCTTTCCTATTGGATTGTCTTGGCTCCTCTATTGAAAATCAATTGATCATAAATGTGAGAGTTTATTTCTAGAGCCTTCATTTTATTCATTTATCTATTATATGTTTATCCTTATGCCAGTACCACACTGTCTTAGTTACTATAGCATTATAATATGTTTTAAAATCAGAAAGTGTGAGTCTTTGTACTTCTTTTTAAACATTGGGTTTGCTACTATGGGTCTCTTGACTTCGATATGAATTTTAAGATGAGCTTGACAATTTCTACCAAGAAGCAAGCTGGGTTTTGATAGGGATTGCATTAAATCTGAGATCAATTTGGGGAGTAGTGTCATCTTAACAATATTAGGTCTTTTCATCTTGAAAATGGGACGCCTTTCTACTTATTTAGCAATTTGTTTTGACAATGTTCTATAGCTTTTAATTCCTTGTATTTTGTTAGTTAAATTTAATCCTATTTTATTCCTTTTGATGCTATTGCAAATTGAATTGTTTTCTTAATTTCATGTTCATATTTTTCATTGCTAGTGAATAGATATTCAGGGTTATTTTGTCCATTGACTTTATATCCTGTAACCTTGCAGCACTCAAGTACTCTAATGGTTTTCTTGTGGATTCCTTGGATTTTCTATATACAAGATATTGTTACTTTTTCCTTTCTAATCTGGTATTTAATCTTCTTTTTAAATTTCATTTTCTTTTCTAATTGCCCTGGCTAGAACCTCCAGTACACTATTGAATAGAAGTGGCAAGAATGGAATCCTTGTCATGTTGTAAAGCAGGGGTGTCAAACTGGCGGCCCGCAGGCTGCATGCAGCCCCTGAGGTAATTTTTTGTGGCCCATGATGCTTGGAAATGATGACAAAGGCCAAGGCCTTAAAAACAAAGGTGAAAAATTCTGCTGGAGACATGTCTTAAGAGAAAGTACTTCTATTCTCCTACTGGCTTCTAGTCTGAATGTGAAAGAGTACTTTAACATCTTTGAAGAAAACTTCTGGACGAAGTGAAGCATACTGGGCCCTAATGAAGTCTTGCTCAGGAAGAGGCCAGGCAGTTCTGATTAATGTATTTTTACAGCTAAGTGGAGGGGCTGAATCAGAAGCATGTTGCTGCAAGCATAGCGCCAGGAGATGGAAAGTTGAACTGCAAGAATAGGTACTCCATAAATTTTAAAAAGAAGAAAGAATTAGACAAGAGGATCTAGGAATGCAAGATACTGGGAATTAAATTTTTTAGGCAGGAGAAGAAAGGGCTAAGAGGAGCTCTGATCTTTGAAGATTTGATGGCCTGAGCTTGAGACTCTCGGTGTTTGGTGGAGTGATGAGTTGACAGAGGAAAATGCATTTTACAAGTGAGACACTGGGGAGGGTGTGTTATATCGCTTGGAAGTTTCAAAGAATAATCTCTGCACTGTTCCCCACCCCAGTACTTCCCCAATATGACAACTGTTTTCAAGGCAGTGGGAGAAGAGATGGCTTGTTTGACTCTGTATATGTCAGAGAATCATGGTGCATCTTGGTATGGGCTTGGTGAGACCACTTTCATGCTAGTGGTATCATCTGGGGCAGCAACCACAATCCCTTTGTTTTTATTTATTTTTAGGGAACACAAAAGGTGTGTGGGTGAGAAGGTGGGTGGGTGAGTAGGCGGCATGTGAAGGAAGGGAGTAGAGGAAAAGGAAAGGCCTGGAGAGAGCTGGAACATAAGAGCTTAACTTCCTGACTGCACCTAGATTCACAGCTCTCTCTGTCCAGCTGGCAGGCAATGGTTTGATCTTTATGGGATAAAGGTAAAAATCTAAAAAAGTTGAAATAAAATTCTAAAAGGACTTGTTTTAAGGTGGTGAGTTAGAGAGAACACTGGCCTTGAAGTCTTGGGTGTGTTTCCAACACAGTCACTTACTATCTGTGTGGCCCAGGGCCCACCACTTCACCCTTTTAAAAATACTCAGGCTTCCTTTTTCTGCCCCTCAGATAACTATAACAATGCATTAAGTGTTTACTATTGGACCAGGAATTGTAAAATGGAGGGACTAGAATAGGTCAAGGACCTTCAGTTGGGGTTCAGGAATAAGCTTAGGGGGAAAGAGTACAACACTCATCACATTTCATGGGAGGAAAATGAGAAGACATTCGAAACTAGTGGGCTAAAAAGTTCCAAACCAGCCTTAACTCCTCGAGTTCTCTCTTCTGGAACAAGTGAGGTTGCACCAGGCACCGTCCTTCACCTGCCTGCTTTCTTGGAAACGGGTATGTGTTGGTTTGTGCATAGAATTATGAGCACAAATAGGGCAGAACCTGGTCCTCAGAACCGCACTATCTGGTTTTAAATTCCACGTTGCCTCTTATTAACTAGGTAACTTCAGTCAACTTAAATCTTTCAGAACCCAATTTTCATTATTTGTAAAATCAGGATAATACTATACGTCACTCCCAATGTTGTTAATTCATGTAAAATGCTTGGAGCAGTGGTGTTCAACCTTTTGGCTTCCCTGGGCTATATTGGAAGAATTGTCTTGGGCCACACAAAAAATGCACTAACACTAATGATAGCTGATAAGCTAAAAAATAAAAAAATAAAAGTCACAAAAAAAATATCTCTTAATGTTTTATGTGTTGGGCCTTATTCAAAGGTGGCTTGGGCTGCAGGTTGGACATGCCTGGTTTAGAGTAATACATGGCAAATAGCAAACATTATTTAACTGCTATTACTGTTGAAGATGAATGTATGTATAAAAGTAACTGAAAATGTTTGGGAGAGATTTTGTGTGTGTGTGTGTGTGTGTGTATGTGCAATGGGTGTGGGTGGCAGAGGATCTAAGAGACTAGTTTGGTAGCAAGATACGTGAAAATTTGAATTCATTTTCTCTCTGTTTTTTTCTTTGCATCAGAAACCATTTGAGGGGAAGCCAGGATGGCCCAGCAGGTTAAGCACTTGCTTTGTAGCCCCAGGACCAAGGATGGAATCCCGGCCCCGGCCCATGCAGACCCATATGCTGAACTGGGGAGTGCTTCCCATGTGGGATGCCCCAGTTCGGTTCTCACCCCCGAGTTCAGCCCCTGGCCCAGTTCCTGCCCTGCGTGGCCGCCACCCACCTATGTGGAATGAAACCACAGGGCAGGAACTGGGCTGGGAGCCTCCTGCATGGGAGGTGCGTCCCCTCGAGCCAGGGGCTGAATGGTGGGCAGCGAGAACTGAACTGGGGGCCTCCCACATGGGAAGCACACCCCAGTTCAGCATATGGGTCTCCATGGGCTGGGGCCAGGATTCAATCCTCGGTCCCCAGGGCTACGAAGAGATCACTTAACTTGCTGAGCCATCCGGGCTTTCCTTCTTTTTCTTGGTGAGAACTTCTTTTCAGCACTTAGAAGTCATTGTGAATTTGTTATAGTAAGGGGTGGGCCTGGAATTAGAAGCTTTGTTCTTTTAGGGAATCTCAAAAAAGAGAACAGAGCTAAAAAGGAGACCATGAGAGAAGAATTAGATTTTATATTGAGGTATACTTTAGAGATAGTAAAATACACTCCTTTAAAATATGTAGTTGGATGTGCTCTGACAAATGTACATTGTTGTGTTACTGCAGCCACAATTAAGATATAGAAGATTTTTATACTCCCTCCCCTCCAGTTTTTCCTCCGCTTCTTTATAATCAGTTCCCTGCCCTGTCCCCCACCATCGGTAACTGCTGATCTGATTACTGTCCCTTTTGCCTTTCTGGACTGTCACATCAATGGAACCATGCAGCCTTTAGTGCCTGCCCTATTTCACTTAACATATACTTTTGTGATACAGCTACATGTTGCATGTATCATTAGCTTGACATTTTTATTGTTGAGTAGTATTCCATGGTACGGATATTCCACAATTTGTTTATTAGTTCACAATTGATAAAAACATTTGGGTTGTTTTTAGTTTGGAGCTATTTTGAATAAAGCTGCTCTGAATATTTGCATATAAGCCTTTGAGTAGTCATATGTTTTCATTAACTTTGTGTAAATATCTAAAAGTAGGATTGCTAGGTTGTATAGAACAGTGGTTTCCAACCATTTTGGCACCACAGACTGGCTTCACGGAAGACAAGTTTTCCACGAACTGGAAGTGGGAATTGGGGAAGAGAGTTTTGGGATGATTCAAGTGCATTACCTTTATTGTGCACTTTATTTCTATTATTATTACATTGTAATATATAATGAAATAGTTATACAACTCAACATCATGCAGTCAAACCTCTCTGCTAATGTTAATCTGTATTTGTAGCCCCTCCCCAGCGCTAGCATCACCGTCTCAGCTCCACTTCAGATCATCAGGCATTCGAGTCTCATAAGGCGTGTACAACCTAGATCCCTTGTATGCTCAGTTCACACTAAGGATCTCACTCCTATGAGAATCTAATGCCACCACTGATCTATCATGAGACAGGGCTCAGGCAGTAATGGGAGCAGCTGTAAATACAGATGAAATTTTGCTCACTATTCCTCCCTTCACCTTCTGCTATGTAGTCTGGTTCCTAACAGGCCACAGACCATTACTAGTGTGTGGCCCAGAGGTTGGGGGCTCCGGTTATAGAAAATGTAATTTTTGCTGTATAAGTGTCTGTCAAATTGTTTTCCAAGTGGTTGTATCATTTGGCATTTCTACTAGCAATGCCCGACTTTCAATAGTCTGTAGACACTTCATAGGGTCTTTCAAAAATGCACTCTATTTTTCCCACCATATGGGTCATTTTGGGAGGATCCATTTTACTGTGAAAGTTCCAAAGAAACTTCATAATATGTTTCAGTTACTCATTCTAATGGTTAGCATGACAGATTCCACTGTTTGGAAACTGTTTAGAAACAGAGAATATTGAATCTTAATCCTCTTTACCTCTGACTATTGCTCAAAACTTCTCTGATTTCTCTTTACCCTCTTTATTAGGATTACCAAAATTGACAACTTGGGGGCAATTAACCAATTATTAGTGTCAAAAGGTTTTTTATCTTTGATTAAAAAAAAAGAGTAAATACATTTTTGGGATTCTTCTACTCATGCTTAATTTTTTTAAAAAAGATTTATGTTTATTGTTTTTGATAGAGAGAGAGAGAGAGACAGAGACAGAGAGACAGAGAGAGAGAAAGGGAAGGGAGAGAGCCCAGCGCAGTCTCCATAGCTGTACATTAGTTTTTGATATAGTTTTGTTCCACAAGTGGGTATGGGACCGCACAGGGGGGAAAGTGGGCCCGGGGGCCTCCCGCATGGGAAGCTCGCCCCAGTTCAGCATATAGGTTCGTACTGGCCAGGTCTGGGATTTGATCCTTGGAACCTGGGGCTACAAGATGAGCGCTTACCCCGCTGTGCCATTGTGGCATCCCGCTTTAAGTTTTCCTTTTTCTGTTCTCTCTGAATTTTATTTTGTAGGCAAAAAACAGTTCCTTGTAATTTGTCTTTCCCTTCAGTTTGACTCTTCCTCCCGGTCCCTCCTCAGCAGCGTATCTCAGGCCTCCCCTGTATTGTCCGCCTTTGGGGTTGGTGGTGCCATCTGCTTGCGTCAGCTCCTTGCACGGGGATGGCAAGACCTTGGCTTATTGTTAGGCCTCGCTGCGTGCAGAGCTTTGGCTTTGCTTTTTCATGCTGGAGGAGGCGAAGAGAGCAAAGTTCCATGCTGCCCTGACTGTGTGTCCAGGAAAGGCCCTGCGATCTTGAAAACCCTGGGTTTTTATTATCCAACCAGAGGGAGCTATTCATTTCTCCTTGAATAGAGGTACAGGCCCTCTTTTTTTTTTCTTTCTTTCTTTTTTAAAGACTGGAGCTGGCATTTTGCATAAAACAAAGAAGTTATACATTAGCATGGGGTAATTGCTCTCCTTAGTAGCTATCAAACATTGACTAGAGACAATGGCTTAATTATAAGCTACCACAGTTAAAAGACTCATAACCCACATATAATATCTTAGCAAATTTCACCATTCCTTTCTAAAGAGATTTAAACTGGATTGTTGACCTACTGAAGAGCCTACTTTGTCCCTTCCATTTCCTCACTGCTTCCTAAGCTCTCAAGCTTATTTCAGCCTCTGGCATTTGCCAAAGCTGTTCCCACAGCCTGGGGTGCCTTTCTTCCTTTCTTTTGCTTATCTATTATTCTCTTTCAAAGCTCACTTCAGGCACTTTCTCCTTTAAGAAGGGTTTTTGTTTTTTTTTTTGCTTTTTTTACAGTGTTTGTCCATTTTGAGCTCTGTCATTTCTAGTACACATAATTTAACTCATTATTCTTTAGTTGAATGTATCTTTTCTTTTTCTTTCTTCTTTTTGTAGAAATGAGCTATTTGAGAGTAGAGACCACATCTTATTCATTTTTGCATTCGGATACTGAACACAGATCCTGGCAACATAGAATTTTGTTGAACCAGCGAGTGAATGAATGTTAGGCATATGGCATGTACTCAGTAAATAATTGATTGACTGATTGTGGGGATCATTATAGGAAATGCTATATAAGCAACCTCATTCACCATATCACCCTTTTATTGCTGGTCAGTACTGTTGGCATAGTTTCAGTTAGAAACTTACTCCCCACCCCCCATGTCTTCCTCCAGCATTAATTCCTTGTCTCTGCCTCTCTTCCTCCAGTGATTTGAACAGCAAAGGAATAAATGACCTAAGAGAGAAGAGGATAGAGAGGATGTGGAGAAATAACCAGACAAATGGAAAATATTTTATAATCTTGGTTATGAATTGTGTTCAGCACCACAGGTTAGGAATTATAGTCCATACTGGCTACATGAAAAATGTGGAACATGTGCTGATTGAGCAGGAAAGTTTTATTCATATGTAGTTGGTAAAAACTACCGAGTACAGTGTCTACTGGTATTTCTAAGGATAGCAGGGCATTTTGAAGTGATGTTCCCACATGGCCCCTCTGGAGGCAGGGATACTTCCCTCAAAAGAAGGCTCCACCTGCATGTTGTCCACAGAGTCAAGATTCAGGAATGTATGTAGGGAGAGAACCCAGATGAGCACTTCAGTGTGCTTTCAAAATGCCCAGCTGTCTTTCCCCTCCTCTCTGGGGTTGCTCCAAGTCAGACAACTGAGCAGCAAAGGGAACAAGTGGCCATGCTGCATTCCTTGGGCTCCAGCCCCCAGGATCACCCTCCTGGCACGGAAAGAGTCTTTGTGCAGAGCTTTATTTTATTTTATTTTTTATTTTTTAAAATTTTGTCCCAAAGATTTATTTCATTGTTTTGAGAGGTGTGAGAGAGAGAGAGAGAGAGAGAGAGAGAGAGAGAGAGAGAGAGAGAGAGAGAGAGAGAGAGAGAGAAGGGGGAGGGCCCAGATCAGTCTCCATAGGTGCACATCATTAGCTGTGACGTGGCTTCATTCCACACAGATGGATGTGGGGCCACATGGGGCAGGAGTTGAACTGGGGGCCTCCTGCATGGGAGGCGAGAACCTTCACCACCATCCAGGCAGTTACCAGTTGCATTGCTGTTCAACATATGGGGTCGCACGAGCTAGGGTCGGGAAATGAACCCCGTACCTTGCAATTGTGAGGCAAGTGCTCAACTGCTGAGCTATCTGATGCAGGGCTTTTGCTGGTGTGCATTGAAGTTGTTTAGGTGATTAAGGCAGAAGTACAATTATAAGTCAACTCTGTTCTCTGGGGAACAAGCGAAGAATGATTTCACTCAGTTAAAACTTTCTAATACGATTTGAAAGAATAGAACCCAAGGGATAAAGTAGGTAGTAGCAAATGAATACAGTTGATGGGGGACCTTATTTTCCTGTCTGTCGGCAGCAGAGGATGATGAAATAACAATAACTGAATGAATGAATCTATGTGTAGCAAGATGCTTCACCATTCATTAAACATTGACTGAGCACCAACTATACGCTAGACCCAAAACAAGTCCTTGTCTTCAGGAAGATTACAGCAAAGTCAGGGAGAAAGGATTTATTTTAAATTTGAAGTGCTATCAGTGAAACAAATAGGGGTTGAGGTAGAAAATTACGGGGTGGGAGGATGGACATAATAAATTGAGTGGTCAGAAAAATCTTCCCTGCCTGACATTGAAGCTACATCTGAAGACTGTAGCTAAATTCATCACCGGCAGGGCTGAGGGGAAAAAGCAACTCTGCACAGAAAAGAGCGTGTGCAAAGGCCCTAAATATGGGGCGCTGCTGGACCCCAGAGCCACAGGAGGCCAGGTGGCTGGAGGGCGGTGGAAGAGCGGCGAGGAAGGGCGGGCGCTGCTGCTGGACCTGGGCCAGCCGAGGCGCCTACGCACCAACTGGGGCGTCTTCTTAGAAAGTCAAGTGGGGAAGCTGGGATGGCTCAGCGGGTTGAGCGCTTGCTTTGCAGCCCCGGGGACCAAGATTGTATCCCGGCCCCGGCCCATGCGGACCCACATGCCGAACTGGGGTGTGCTTCCCATGTGGGAGGCCCCCAGTCCGGTTCTCACGGGGTGTGCTTCCCATGTAGAAGGCTTCCAGCTCCTGGGGGTGGGGGGCGTGGGGGTGGGGTGCCTCCCATGTGGGAGGCCCCCAGCCGGTTCCTGCCCTGTGCAGCCCTCCTGTGGAATGAAACTGTGTTGAGAACTAATGAAGTACATCTGTGGAGACTGCTCTGGGCCCTCCCCCTTCTCTTTGTCCCTCTGTGTCAAACACACACACACACACACACACAACCATAAAAATAAATCTTAATAAATAGAAAATTAAGTGATCTGGGAATCACCAAGACATTGCGTGTTAAGGTAAGGCATTTGGGTTTTATTTGAAGATTAAAAGGACCCTACTGATGAGTTTTAGAATGGGCAGTGATTTACGTTTTATAACGACCACTCTGGCTGCCGTGTGGAAGATGGGCTGCAGGTGGGCAAACGGGGGCTCACGGGGGTGGCTGAGGAGACCGCCGCAGTCATCCATGACATGCTGGAGACTTGCATTAGTGGGGAGCAGGTGAGAAGGAGAGAAGAGGGTGATACTGAGATTTAGTTTCACGAGAAAACTGACAAGGTTATGTATATGTTCCCTTTCAAAAGTGACAGATGCTCTGTAAAGTCAGACGTCTCCCTGAATCCCTGAAGGTAGGCTCCTGGGCTGTGACTTCTACAAGGGGACTCACAGGCACCTCAGAACCAGTTTGGGAATCTCCTTCAGAAAGACAAATGGCCATGGACTGACTCACTAAAGGACATTTCTTTCAGAGGACTCCTCCTGAATATGTCCTCTCTAAAGGAGAGGTGGTGAGTGGCAGCTGCCAGTGTTGTGAACGTGGGCAGAGCAGGCCCTGTGGCCAGAGAAATGCTTCACATCTTTTTGAGATGCAATGCTGGAAGTCATATGCACTGAAATGGTGAAAAGCTGAGTGGATGCGTGTGTGTGTGTCCAACCTGTAAGGACCGGAATTCTGGGACCTCCTTAGGGTGGGAACAGGAAGACCCAACAAGGGGATACTACCCTGTTTCCCCGAAAATAAGACAGTGTCTTATATTAATTTTTGCTCCCAAAGATGCGCTAGGTCTTATTTTCAGGGGAGGTCTTATTTTTCCATGAAGAAGAATACGGTACACATTTATTGTTGAACAAAAAAAAAGGAAATTTATTACCTGTATACGGTACGGTAGTAGTTGTCATCACAAACCAGCATAACCAGACAAA